>JAOBAY020024669.1:0-14561 GCA_025331085.2 Zoanthus sociatus | reverse complement strand
CGCGTATCATTGATGAAGAATAAGTTTGAACCAATGTAACTGACCTATTCTTTCAATGAAGAATGTCTACTTTAAAAGGTCTTTCAAACAGGGACATATCCTTGGCAGAACATTTATTTTCTTGCTTTTTATAAGTAAACTGGTATATATCGAAGTAGCCTGTCTCAGTACTTTTGAATAAAAGCTTGAAGGAATATTAGGTCTTAAATTTTACAAATTTAGGTCTTAAAAAGTGTTAAAAAGGTCTTAAATTTGCAGAGTTTTTAGCTGCAGGAACCCTGGTCATTGGCCGAGCAGAAAATAGAGACACCTTGAAGCGTTGATTTCAAGATTTTAAAATGGCATAGTAAGTCGTAGAAGCACTTTCACTCGTTTAAAACTGGGTATTTCGGGTATTGAGAACTTAAACTAACATTTGAGCCAAACTTGCCTGTTACTTCATATTCACTTTAAGATAGAAAAGATCAACAATATTTTTTTTACTTAAACTGACAACAGTTAGTCAAAGTTTTCATGCTTTCCTGGTATTGAAAGGTACTGTACACTAGCCGCTGTTGATTATCTTTGGATAGGTTTAAATATATGTTGTTAAATCATTTTACATCTGCTGCTCACGTTTCTGACCTTATTTTTTAAAATTTATTTTATTATATAACCCTCATCTAGTAACAATGTAATTATTAGTATTTAATGGGAAAGACAGTTCAAAATATACCAAAATGTACACATAATGAGGCTTTCGTTGTCTTCTCCTCGAAATCATGCATTGTATCAAGCCAAGTTTAAAATGCATCTACTGAACCAATGGAATGGTGTTTTATTAGCTTTGTATCGAGTTGTTTTATTGCTAACTAGATTTCTAACCAAGCTGTCGTTTTTTTTACCACGAGGTTTTTGAAAGGAACACCATACACAGCTGCGAACTCCCCATCCTTCTTACGTCCATATGAAGTTTCTCTTGGGCAATATTGATACGTCTTGCTTCTCTGTACTAGATTCATCTAATCATATCTAGCACCAAACTTCATTGATAAAGTATTTTATTATATGGCCAACTAACTTCGCGCATTCTGATTGGTAAGTTCAAGGTTCGGACCCGGGCACCCGGGGACGGAGCTCCGAAACTTCTGTGTTTGTATTGATTTTGAAAGAAACATCAAATATAGATAAATACTTCAATCTAATCAAAAAAATAATAGTTTATAAGCGGCTCAAGGAAAATATTCAGCAAAACGACATTTAAAAAGTTTATAAAAGCTGCGACAAAAATGCTAAACATCTAAATTGTGTTTGCGATTACCAATTAAACGGCAAAGTAAACAACGACAAAAATTTGTTTTCAAGTCAGTACGCCCGAGCGTATTTGAATGTACCTGAAAACCAATCATCGCAATCGTGGAATTTTCGAAGTAAAAATATATGCTATCATTAGCTCCGATAATTCTATTGTTTACGCGTTATCAAGTGATTTCCCCAACTACTACAATACCTCGCTCCACGAGGTAAAAACGAAAATTTTCTTAACATTACATTTGAAAATTTTTGTAAAAAGTACATTGAAGCTCATACCGTTCGGCCTCGGTCTCAGCAGAGAAAAACTTTGTAACATTTCTGTTGTTTACTATCCAATAAAATGTCTTTCCTGCGTGTCAACTGTTGGTTCGTTCCCAGAGTGTTCTTTAGAAGGCCATATAGTAAATATTTTATTAACCTTGTTTGCTTGTTCCGTGTCGTAAGTTACTGGAGTTTTTCCCCTCGTACCCGCGCGCTTTGCGCTTGGGCCATAAGAATGAAAAAAACGTCGGGCACGTAACTTTTGGCATGGACCTCGCACTCGGTTAATGAGGTAGTTTTTGTTCCAGCGTCAGCATCCTATTAAGGACAAATTTCTTAAGTGGCCATATGATTTTTTCTGCAGACTAAATCTGCATTTGGTTCTGCTATAGAAGATAATGGCTCTATTCAGCTGTTTATAGCCATCATCCCAGACAAGGGAAGCACTGCTGTTTATGAGAGCGTCAAGCAAGCTGGAGATGTGCGTTTTGGTGTGCCAACACAGTGCGTTAAACTTTCAAGAGTACAAAAACCTTCCCCTTCGCTCTGTGCCAACATTGCATTGAAGATAAACGCCAAAATGGGTGGTGTCAACCACGTTGTTAATCCACAAAGAGATGTTGCACCTGTATTTACCAAGCCAGTGATTATATTTGGAGCTGACGTGACTCATCCATCTCCAGGTGACATGACAACCCCGTCAATTGCAGCAGTTGTAGGCAGCTTAGATCGCTATGCAAGTCGCTATTGTGCGAGAATACGGATTCAGAGAAATCGCGAGGAGATCATCAAGGATTTAGCAAATGTAGTGAAGGAAATACTTATCCAGTTTTATAGACACAACAGCGGTGCAAAACCTCAGAAGATAGTTTTTTACCGTGATGGTGTCAGTGAAGGACAGTTTGACCAGGTGTTAATCCACGAAGTCAGAGCAGTACAACAAGCTTGTAGGCTGCTGGAGCCAGGATACGAGCCTGGGATCACCTTTGCTGTTGTGCAAAAGCGGCATCACGCTCGGTTGTTTCCTGCTGACGACAAAGATGCTCGTGGTAAGCAAGGAAATGTTCCACCAGGAACGACAGTTGACAGAACCATCACTCATCCATTTGAGTTTGATTTCTACTTGTGCAGTCACCTAGGGATTCAGGTAGGTTCTGAAACCAGGCGGTATTATGAATCAATTTTTTAGTTGTTCTTAGATAATTTAATTTTATATTAATCGCTTACTGAAAATAGCAGGACTTTATTACTATTTTCCTTGGTCTTCACCAAGGAGCTTAATTACCGTCTGGTCACGCGGCAAGACCACGTTGCGCGAAGTATGGCTCTGAAAATGCATGATCATTTGATCCTACCCATTTAGCAGTCTGGGACTGCGACTGAGTCTTTCTGTTTTATTTAGATATCTATTCTTTTCTATATCACTTCCTTGATCCCAGACTGAACCATTATTGACCTTTAGCCTACAGATTTATTATTATTTTCCTTGTTGATAGAAAGGCCTGTGGCTTTGAAATGGATAAAAACAGACATGTGCAAACAGCGCATGTCTTTTTGGGACATTGTATTGTAAGGCTTAAAACAAGTGCAGATGTCTTTTACTTTAAGATTGTTTATGTTTCCTTAATGCAAACGTATGATTGTTGACCAGATGATCGTTTATTTCCCAAACGAACATCATGGATTGTACTTTGCGTAAAAATACAGAAAGTGATTAATTACAGAATGGCCTAAATCCCAGTCGTTTATTCTTTTGTTGTTGATACAGTAAAAAGAATATATATCAAATCCCCAGGCAAGTACAGTCTATTTTGAAAATTGCTAATGTGAACCTAATGTTAACATAGATGAAGGAAATCGAGGTTGAGATGGTTTGGTCATGAAAAACTTAAGGATGAGAATGGCGTAATTAGGAGAGCGATAGAGCTGGTGGTGGAAAGCAGAAGGCAAATAGGTAAGGCTAAAAGTTAAATATCACGGAAGATATGGCAGAAGATTAAAAACAGTGGAGGCAACTCATATCATGTTCAACCCCAGGAGTGGGAAATTGGGGACGTTTAGCGATGATTATGATCACTAATCATGGCACATTCGTGTTACGTGAATCAGTTCATCTCAAAGCATTTTTTCTGTTTGTAAATTTGAAGAAACTAAGTTAAATGTTTCGAGATATTTTAATTAGGATTTGTGTAAACGTTTGTATGATCAGTACGACAAAAACGTATAGTGTAGCCAACCTCATCATGGTTATCAACGTAGGTTTCCTCTAGGATCGGGCGAGGAAGCTTCTAAGAGAATCTGCGGCTTTGGATATGAAATTTATATTCGTCCCGATAATGTAAAGTGACATCGGGCCTGGGATAGGTTATGGTAAGGTAACAATATACATCACGGAATACCTGATTGGGTCAGGCTTGGAGTTTGGTAAATGGAATATTTTGGGTAATGAGTCTCAACTGATATTTCATTTAGGCTTTGCCTCAAACATTGATCAGCTTTGGAATTTTGCCTAGACGTTTTGGGTTTATAGATTGGATTAAGGCAATGTGTGGGTAAGGGTTTGGGCCAAGTAATAATCTGGGTTTGGATTTGGGTCGGTGTTTCCAACGGTGAAGCAATTGTCTGGATTGGTACTTTGAATAGAGGACGTTCTGTAAGATATAGTTAGTTAATTTAATAGTTTGGCTTTGAATTAGGAAAAAGGAATTGTCTGATTGGGATTGGGATCAAGGAATGGTCTTGGTAAGGATCAAGGAATGGTCTGGGTTTTGATCATGGTATGATCTGTGTTGCGCAAAAGGAATGGTTGGGGTTGGGGTCAAGGAATGGTCTGGGTTTGGATCAAGGAATGGTCGGGGTTAGAGTCACGTATGGTCTGGGTTGGGATCAAGAAATGGTCTGGATTGGGGTCGGATATGGTCTTGGTTGGTAACAAGGAATAGTCTGGGTTGGGATCAGGTATGGTCTGGGTTGGGATCAAGGTATGGTCTGGGTTGGGATCAGGTATGGTCTTGGTTGTGATCAGATATGGTCTGGGTTGGGATCAAGGTATGGTCTGGGTTGGGATCAAGGTATGGTCTGGGTTGGGATCAGGTATGGTCTGGGTTGGAATCATGTATGGTATGGGTTGGGATCAGGTATGGTCTAAGTTGGGATAAGGTATGGTCCGGGTTGGGATCAGGGAATGGTCAGTGTTGGTGGTTAAGGAATGGGCTTGGTTAGAATCAAGGAATGATCTGAGTTTTGATATTTTAATGGTCGGGGTTGGGATTAAATGATGGTCGGGGTTGCCGTCAAGGTATAGTTTGGGTTTTGACCATAGAATGGTCTGGGTTGGGATCAAGGAATAGTCTGGGTTGGAATCAAGAAATGGTCTGGGTTGAGATTAAAGAATGGTCTGGATTGGGATCAAGGAGTGGTCTGAGTTGGGATCAAGAAATGGTTTGTGTTGAGATTAGGGAATGGTCTGGATTGGGATCAGGTATGGTCTGGGTTGATATCAAGGAATAGTTTGGGTTGGGATCATGGAATGGTCTGGGTTGGGATCAGGTATGGTCTGGGTTGGGACCAAGGTGTGGTCTGGGTTGGGGTCAGGTATGGTCGGGCTTGGGATCAGATATGGGCTAAGTTGGGATAAGGTATGGTCTGGGTTGGGATCAAGGAATGGTCAGGATTGGGGGTTAAAGAATGGGCTTGGTTAGAATCAAGGAATGGTCTGGATCGGGATCAGGGGAAAGGTCTGGGTTTTGATCTTTTAATGGTCGGGGTTGGGATTAAATGATGGTCGGGGTTGCAGTCAAGGAATAGTCTGGGTTTTCATCATAAAATGGTCTGGGTTGGGATGAAGGAAATGGTCTGAGTTGGGATTAAAGAATGGCCTGGGTTGGAATCAGTGAATAGTTTAGGTTATGATAAAAAATTGTCTGGGTTGGTATCAAGCAATGGTCTAGATTGGGATCAAGGAATGGTCTGAATTGGGATTAAGGAATGGTCTGAATTGGGGTCAAGAAATTGTCTGGGTTGGGATCAAGGAATGGTAGGCGTTGAAATCAAGGAATGGTCTGGGTCGGGAACACAGAGTAGTTTAAGTTTGGGTCAAGAAATGTCTGGTTGGGGATCAAGCAATGGTCGGACACGACATCAAGGAATGGTCTGGGTTGGGTCAAGATATGGTTTGGGTTGAGATCAAGGAAGGATCTGGGTTGGGATCAAGAAATGGTCTGGATTATAGCTTGAAGAAGATAATGATTTTGGTTAGGGTTTACGTTGTGAAGTAATCTAGTTAAGATTTATAATTAGATTTAGTAAAAATCTTGATTTCGTTTTTGTTGCATAAAAGAATGGTTTGTTTTTGGGAATAACATATCTACTGTTTTACTTATGGTTATTTATTTCATGTTATATTTGACCACCTAGGGCACAAGCAAGCCAACCCATTACCATGTATTGTACGATGACAATAGTTTTACTGCCGATTCACTTCAGCAGCTCACTTATCAGCTGTGCCACTCATTTGCACGGTGCACAAAATCTGTATCTATGCCAGCCCCAGCATATTATGCTCATCTGGCGGCGTTTAGAGCTCGTAATCATTTAGCAGATTTGCCAAAGCTAAGGTAAGTACCGTGAAAAAAGTACCTGGATTTTTTTTGTTATAAACCGTTTGAAAAAACGTATTACCTTAACCATTTACTCATTACCAGGTTTTCTGAAGTCAAACGACGAAACAACAACACATGAAACGTCCAAAAGCGGGAATAGAAAGTTTGAATCGTAGTGTAAATGAAGGAAAACTATAATTTCTCTATTTTTAGAATTCTGAACATTTCTTAATTATAGCTATTTGCTTGACGAACTAAAACTTAACTTATGTCACTACTATTATGTTTACAACATAAATAGCTAAAATAAGGCAAAGCATTGTGTTACTAGGTGTAACTTGTTTGGAACGCAGGATGATGTGGTAAAGGACCAACTTAATATCTTCTTTAAATATCAGAATGCTCAAATCATTAAATCCTGTAGATATTTCCGAAAACTGAAACTGAATTAAAGGTATGGATTGAGTTAAAGTGTACGTGAGCTCGGCCTTCTGGTATGGCTAATCTCAAAACCGATTAGCATTAACACATGTTCTTGTTTTAGAAATTAAAGTTAAAAGTGTAAAAACGACGTAGGCCTAAAACTTGAATCATTTTTCTTTTCAGTGAGGGAGACGCTGAGAGTTTCTGTAAAGCTGTGACAGTGAATGAAAAGATGTTGTCACAAATGTACTTTACTTAATTTCATTATAAATGATTTTTTCCCCCTTTCCCTTCATGCCATACGTACCCACGCTTGTCGTGAGGGTACGAATGCAGATTTCCCGAGTGTTGAATATTATGTATTAAAAAAGGAGGCTACACCTCTGTAGGACGCTCATGCACTCGCTTTGGTACAAGGATCTTATCTTTAATATTCTTTTGGCGATGTTCGCCCTGGCTGGTGACCCGAGGCTTACACGATCACAGTAATTGAGAGACAATTGAACTGTTCCTGTAATTTGGTAAAAATTTTACAAAGAATATCATGGCTCATTTCCATTGGCATTTTTGCCATCCATTCGTTTTAAGTTTTTTGTTGACCGCAATAGCTTCTTAGAAACTGGATGTATGAGCGAAGAGGTTTCATTAGTCTGAACTCTTGACAAGCTTTCTCAATTTTTAAACTCGAACCTAATATATGTGCATGTGTTACTATTCGACTAGAACTGCGACGCGAATGGCCTATTTTGTCCTGAAAGTTTTTTAACTAGACATTCAAAGCTTGAGTTGACGTTTTTTAAATCTATTCTGCATTTTATTTAGCATTTCTGTACAGAGATTTTGATTCTTTTTCACTGTTCTCGGCCATTCAGCTCGTTTTGGTTGTTTTATGATTAGGGAGGAGCAAATGGATGATTACTTTTTCAATCTGACAACCTTGCTACTATTTTGAAAAAGTGTATTATTTCAAGTTAATAACTTTAGGGCTGCTAATATAACCAACAATTATTTGCAATCAAACTGAAGTAACTTAGGTCCGAGGAAAGAAGGAAATTTTCCTTGGGTAGCATAGTTATGAAACGATGAAATATTAAAAGTTGGCTCGAATGTGTCCGTTTCAGCTGTAAAATAAATCCGTGAAACGCTAAGCTTTCGCTGTTTCGCAGTCCGTCAGAGTGAAATGAGCAAAGTATAGGCATGCAGACATGATATATATATAAATATATAGACAGCCTCATTCACACCCTCTTAATATTTCATCGTATCTTAAAGTCAGAACTTAACAGTTAATGTATCACACGCTTTTTTTTTTATAAGAACAACTTTATAAAAACACTAAGGCTCGGATTGGCTGAAAATTAAAAACAATTTAAAAGTGAAAATGTTTCTAATTGAAAATTGACTGAGTCTTGTAATTTACGTTCGTAATTTGCACAGTAAAAACACAGAAGCACCGTATATGGTCAAATGATACACGTATTCATGTAATACTTTTAAATGTTCCTCAGTCGATCAGCACTGTTTTTCAATGCCTTGTCTCTTTGCGTCGATATTTTTCACTATTTCAAACAGCTCACAGAAATAAGAACAGATTAACAACAAAATGAGGCTGAAACAACCAAAAAATTAAGAACAATGAGCCTCGGCATAATTTACTGGTTCGTATAAAAAAGCGTGTATATAGTCGTCATTATTTAGTTTACGCAGGGTTTGTTTTTTATGTACCTATATATTTAAGTTACGCCGGTTTTTCATGTATCTTTGAAGTAATGTCTTAAGAGTTCTGTACTTGGATAGTATAATGAACGCCAGTCTAAAATCATACCATCATCCTACAGAAAATGCCTCAAGGTACAGTAGCACCACGCTTAAGATTTGATACATATACATTAGAAACCAGCGCATAAGTATCTGGATGTTTTTTTTTTGTGAATTTGGGCTACCAACTGCAAGGCTCTTAAAAATAGATTCTTAATTTTTAAAGATATTTTTTTAAATAGAAGATCATCTCATACTGTAATGTAATGCCTAAATGCAGTGCTGTGTTGGTTTGTGCTAAACAAAACATATTCGCTCCATTTAAGGTAATCCGGAATCCAGGAAATTTTAGCTTGTGGAATCCGGAATCCGGGACTTTGGAATCCGGAATCCAGGTCTTGGAATCTGAAATCCAGCCACTTCTGGACCTTGGAATCAGGAATCCACGGACATGGAATCCGGAATCGAGCCACTTTTGGACCGTGGAATCCGGAATCCACGGACATGGAATCTGGAATCCACAGTGTAGGATCCAGGATCCAAGCCTCTCTTGGATTACCTTACATGGGCCGAGACATATTCTCGAACAAGCTCAAAGCCTTGACGGTCAGCCATGCAGTTCTCTGAAATTCCATTTCAAAAACAAAGGTAATACAGAGGGGAAGTTGTCGATGTTCTATTATTATTATGCATTGAGAAGAAATGAAAATTAAAAACTGTATGGCTGTAGCCCTATTTGCGTGTGATCATGTCATCATTGGTAATGATGAGCAAGATAGCCACAGTACATTACTATGGCTTTAAAAGGGAACTCGGGGGGTAAAATGAAAGTATTGTGGATATATGGCCTACAAATTCCAGTTCAAATATAAATCATAAGTGAATTTTAAATGATTATCTTTCAGTTGTTTCTACCTATAACACTTACAGCAACACAACTGATGAAAACCTTACATAAAACTGTAGCCGAAGAGATTTTTAAAATCCCGGTTCTTATACGCGGTTTTGTACTGTATGTAGATTAAAGGAACTGTTTATCATATGCTTTATATGTTTTTATTACAATAGTAATGACAATTTAGAATCAGCAACGTGATTTAGCTTATATCTTTTTCTTAAGAATCTAATCATTCAATGGAAAAACAGCCAATAAAATTCTGAGGACAAAAATTGATGCACAACACTTCGTGTTTCAAATATTTACTTAAACTGTATATTTAACTCAGTTATGATTTTTTGTATGAATAGGATTTTTGCTGGGTTGCCTGTTGCATACCGGACTTTAAGTTGAAAGGAATAATCTTTGAGTCGCTTCGTAAACCATGGGGTAAGTGGGAAAAGAGTACAAATTTCACGACTCAAAATTTCATTAAAATTTTGGATTTTTGGCTTCCTTTTTGTTATGTGAATTATGTTTGAGTAGCGTTTTCACGTTTCAGGGGGGAAACTTTATAAATGATGCTTCTGGCGGGAGACTTACCCTTTTTTGCCTGGTACATAAATCTCCCGCTTTTTAAGTCCACTAATATTGAATACTTAGTAACAAAAATAAAAGACTTCCTCCTTGTCTTTTGTCAAGTTAAGATCGAACGCGCTAACAACTTGCCTTTCATCTTGCACAATGATATAAACAATCTTCCTATTGGAGCAACGTAGCCAATGAACGGTGAGAATACATGAGACTTTCCCGCCACATCAAATGGCGAGAAAGTTTTATAATTCGACAGTTGCACTTCCATCTCCTGAACCCAAAAATGTCTCGTGCTTTTCAAATTAAAGGTCGGGGTTGGCATGTATGTTTCCATCTCAAGAGAACGCACAGTTAAAAGCAATAAAGGGAAGTACAAAGAAAGAGGTTCTTGAGATCCTATTGAAGACGAGCCTCATCGGTCCCATAAAACAATTCCCCAAAGAACATTGACTTTGTGTCTCCGTGATGGCAGATTGTTTTGTAATGTATTTAGTTACTAATGTCTTCAATTATCTTAAAAATTAAGTAGCACAATTTTGCTGACATTGAGCATTATGTCCAGAAAAAAAGCATAATTTTAACATAGTTTAAACTGCTAAAAGTGTAATATGCTGATTTTGCACGCACGATTCACAAAGCTCTACATTCATTTTTTTGTAAGAACGTCTTAATTTGGGCTGAGGCCAGGCTGAATGTTCTTAAATATTTTGGGGTATCTGCATGATATAAGTACTCAAGTGTTTATAAACACTGATAAACACGTCTCATCTCGAAAACATCTTAGATTTGTTAATATCATATATATTAAATACATAAAAATTATCACAATTTTTTAAATGTTAGAATTTTTATGCAGTTTTAAAAACTAATATTAACAAATCAAAATAATTTTCGTATTGAAACCTGTTTATAAACAGTTAAGTGGGCATGTTGTTGGTGCGCTACCCCCTTCAAACGGGCCAATCTGAGCGAAGATGAAACGTGGTTTCCTTTCTCGAGTAACGGTTGTTGTCGCAGTGAATATCACAAGGGGTGAACGAAAGCCAAAAAGCTAAACTTAATTCAAAATTTCTTCGTTTTTTAAAACCTTCCGACCGCCAAAGCAAATCGATATGGAGCAATGTTTATTGGGCTTTTAGGAAATGATGGTTTTTTGGGATTCGGCAAATTTTTTGGCGAGGAGAGAGCGATTTGTGAAGTCACATCTGATCTCCAAGTGATCGAGTGTGCAGCCTTTAATATTTTTATGAGGGGAGAAACACTTTATCGAATATATCCACTCAGCGGCCTCAAAATGACAAAAATCTCGGTACAAAACACAAATAAACAACACTTTAGAGGTTGATAAAATTTATTTCAAACATTGGTAATAATTTACATGTTTTTAGTGAGACAAAAATTTCCCATACAATCATAAAGTTTTCTTATACCGAAGCTGTTATTTATGTAGTATCTAACACTAAGTATAACATAGTCGCTTGTGCCAAACAAGTCGTAGCGAATAAAAAAGTCGAATTTTAAGTTTGGGAAGCCTGTGTTTCATTACACTTCAGTAGACCTCATAGTACTTCATTACACTTCAGTAGACTCCATAGTGTTTCATTACACTTCAGTAGACTTCATAATGCCTCATTACACTTCTTTAGCCTTGATTACACTTGAAGGCTAATGAACTCAAAATTTGAATAATGCACGAATCGCAGTAACTAACCTTACAATATGCAACGTGAGCTCACTGCATGGCAAGGCGCGACAAATGATTTACCGAACTTGAAGCAAGAGTTTGAACAAACAAGAATTATTAAATTAAGTGCAAAGTAAAGATCAAAAAGGACGTAAGAAAATTATAAGAAGTTAATAAAGTGTGAAATTTAAATATTTTGCTTCCCGTAAAGTTTTTGCAACCATAAACAAACCAATTTCAATTATTTTAGGGGTCGTTCACAATTTTCTGCATTTTCACAAGCGTACAAAACATACGCTTTTTAGGAGCCCCCTCCCTTCCCCTTCTGAAAACGTACATAAAAACATGTTAACATCCAGATTTGAAGTTTTGATCTTATACTGTCAACAAGTAATTCCACAAGAAACCTCTCCTATTGCCCATATCAGACCCGTACGCAGCCGAAATTTAGCTGCTTGGGGAGTGCTAACAAATTTCTTGGGACCAATTCCCCCAGATATTACGTCATTTTCTCAACATTTTCATATTTTCAGGACAGCATAAAAATGATAAAGTTCTGTGCAAAAAAAATTTGGACTTAGGGTATTTTTGCTGGACTGACAAATTAGATTTATTCTAATTTATTACTGAGATTGTTTTACAGTTAAATAAGAGTGCTTTGATGATCATTTTCGAAGGTGGGGATTGTACCAACATACTTCCCCCGATGGGCGGGGGAAGTTTGCATTTGTAACACTAGCTGTAAAATTGTTATATTCCCCACTATGTCTCCGGGGTCGAGGGGCCGTGGTTTCAATTTAGTGTTCCATAAATTTACGGCTTCCTTCTATAAAGAACTTTATGACCATTGATGATGTAATGCGTGCCAAAACTATTGTGGACATTGAAAATTGTTACTTGTCCCGTATTCTTTAAGTTATTCATTAAGTTTATCAACTGATATACCTAACCTTTTTTGGATGTTTTCAGACAGTAACACTAACATAGCGAAGGAGTTTGCCGGGTTTCTTTGATAAGGACATAAAGTTTAAACAGACACAGAAATTAGAAATTAAATTGCTTAACCTTGAAAAGTAATTGAATTTTTTCCCAAAATATTTTTATGAACCTTGGCCCATCTTTCTCCTGAAAAAGAGTAGCTGGTATCCTGTGCGAAAAGAACCGCTAGCTGCACACGTCCACAGGACAGAGTAGACAACAACATGATCACGACGTTATGTTGTTCATAATGGTGGAGTCACATCAGCTCAGACTGATGTTTGCTTAGGTCAATGTCCTTTTCCTTCTGAATAAACTACACATTGTTTCAATAATAATGTTTTGGAACATGGTTAACTATTGCAAAACAGTACTAGTCTGTATTTATTGTTAAAACCTATTAAAGCAAAACATCTACATTTTTATAAGCCCAAAAGCGTACATTGATCACAAATTCCGTCCTCCCCAGAGTACGTTTTGTACGCTTGTGAAAATGTCAAAAATTGTGAACGACCCCTAAATCAGGTATTCTCTAAATCTGGCAAAGGGTTAAATTTCATTTCAGTACAAAATCAAACACAAAAACTGATCAAAAATGTCGCAAACAGCATCACAAAAACCCAAAACTTAAAACTTGTCCAAAAGGTGGGAAAACTGTTAGGAGTGCGTCAAAAAGAACGCCAAATAAATTAGAACTTTCACTGGAGTAGAAGCTTAATAAAGTCATTTTGATTCATATATTCAGTGGCTTGAATTCATTGATACGGTGGCCCAGACGCCCCGGGGAGGGGAAGGTACTCGCCCACATGAGGTATATGGGTACGTGCCGCCCGATAGGGTATGGTTTCTGAGCTCTAAAATCGGGGATAGTGTATCATAATTGCCTGAGGTCTGCGATAGGGTATGTAATTTGGCATAGATCAGGGATCTAATAGTCTTCGATAGAGTACAGTTTCTGGTGTTCAGAGAGTTATGATAAAATCTCTGGCATTAACAAAACTACCAGCACAGATGTTAGGCCAGTCCTGTAAACACTCCTACCCAAAAACCAATAGAGTACACTATTTTTTTTTTTATTAAGAACCAGTAAAATTTAGCTCAGGCTTAATGTTCTTATTTTTTCGGCAATTTGAGGCTCAAAATGTTCTTATTTTGTTTTTAAAGTGATGTTACTGTTCACAGGCATAAAAGTTAAAAGTGTGATGTTGGAGTTGAGTGATGCTAAAAGAATACATGTACTGTCGTCGCGGTCTGACACTTGTTTGTTACTGTGCATGTTCCTTTTATTTGATTATTTATTAGTTTTTATTTTTTCATTTATTCTTTTTTTTTTTATTAAAAAAATTTCAGCCTCAAATTGTTTTTATATTGTTCTTATTTTTCGAGTGATTTCAGCCTCAATATTCTTATTAAGTTTGTTCTTGATAAAAAAAAGAGTGTACCCCCTTTCCCCATTCTTCGGGCCACGAAGCATTTGTCAATATACGACATATGCAAGTCGTTTTGAGAAAGATATTTTGATTTTTTGTTTGCGACTGATCACCATTTCTGATGCAACGTTGGCAAAAGTGACGATCGTACTGTACACGGTTCTGCACTGGGTTTAAACCGACCTGTTTGGATTCTGCTGTTCTGGGCAAGTATCTGCTGTGTGTGTCAAAGAACGAAACAAAGTCCAAAAATGATAACGAAAAGACTTGAACTGAAAGTACCCGAATCGAAAACTCGTGCGTGTGTTATGTAGTACCAAGCCTAACGGGAAAGTATACCTCGCGAATTTTATTAAAAAGTTCTCGTGACAGACAACATCTTGAATTTTTCTTGAAATTGGTTGCCAAAAGAACAAACACAATTTTAATGGAAGGACACAATACCCTAGCGATTTTGGTCCCCCTCCCAATATTGAGCATAAATGAACTTTTTTCAGTAAGTAAATGATAAACACAAGAAAAAGGAAAACCTTAACATATCAAAAAATATATAAGGCTAAAAATTATTAAAAAAGTTATAAAATGACAAACGTTTTCGATCTACTTGATCATCTTCAGGTTATGAAACGCGGGTAAAATGTTTTCGTTTAAAAGGAATATGA
>JAOBAY020024643.1:0-14561 GCA_025331085.2 Zoanthus sociatus | reverse complement strand
CTACATTGTACATTGAAATATGCACATGTTGCTTTGTAACTTGTAACTACAAAAATTGTTACTTTCTGTGTAAGTTTAGCTCATATAACATTGCCTTATTTCTAGCTTTTGCAGAGGAAAGGCAAACCATGCTCAAAATATAAGTCTTGGATTTTATCTACCATTTCTTGAAAAATGCTATTGTCAAAATATATTTTCTCAATAAACAGATTCTCTGCTCCATCCTTAGTGTGCACACATAATTTGCACCAGGTTAATCCTGCTATCCCCATTACCCCTTGAATCTGATAAAAGTACTTGTGATTTTTCTTCAGTGTTACATTTCCATCAATTTTAGTGAGACAAAAGTCCTTCTTCAGCTTTAAACTTTCTTCAATAGTTTTGCCATATACTGAGGGAATGCACTTTACTTCCAAAACTCCAACCGAAGGGTTTTCTTTTGGGTCAAATATAATGCCATCAGGAGAAGCACCCATCCAGTACAGAATTGGATTCACTAATAATCCACATTTGAATACCTTAATGTCAGATCCCGATAGCTCTTTGAAATCCTTAACCACTTGTGGTTCCTTTTTAATTCCATATCTCATATGCTCAGTTTGAACAGTTGATGTCCCAAAAAGATTTTTCAAAAATGTCTGACTGACAGGTGCTTTTCTTCTCATGATATCCCCAAATTTGGATGCAGTAATTCTTTGTGATCTTTCCTGATACCAAATGTTACACTCTGATTGCCTTCGAGTGTTTTTCTCAATATCTTTCGATTTTTCTGGTGTTAACTTTACTGACTGTAACATAAGTCTTTCTTGATCAAGTAAGTCAGTTTCTGCAGGTGTTTTAGATAAAGTAATGTCTGTAGGAAATTTAAAGACGCGCTCTAATCCATCCGCAGAATAGACAGTGTTTAAAATACCTTGTGGGTAAACATTTCGCAGCTGATGAGCCAACGTACTTCCTCTAAGTGGATTTCCCCATGGTAAGCTAATTCGGTCAAAATCTGTGATGTTTAAATACTGTAACCACGAAGCATAAGTGGTCGGACTGTGTTTGCCTATTGTTTCACCGAGTTCTTTCATTTTTTCAATCGAAACATATCGTTGACTTGCAGGTCTTGGATCGTATAGATAATCACTTACTTTTGTACGAGCACTTTGTTTTACCTTTCGATTTATCCGGGGGTTGACAAATTCTGACTCAAACCAACGAAGAGCTGAGATGTTACCACCACGTGGACGATGCCACTGCTGTAGGCGCGATGTAGGTGAGCCGTTTTCCTCAAGTTTTGCTTTCAGATGCGTAAATAAAGCAGACAAATGTTGACATTTTCCTTGCCCTGCTTTACAAGAACAACTTGTGGCAAGAACAGAGCACATATGCCCTGTAACATCGAAGATGATCTTGAGTTCGTGTGGCTTTTCATTCTTTAGCATAGATCGGTAGCATTTCGCTTTTACAAGGCATATATCATCGTCGATTAAAATCTTAGGTTCTTCTAAATACCCTTCAAGAAAGTATTTGTCTCCCTTCTTCCTTCCCTTCTTCTTTTTCAGCCAACTTTCGGCGCATTTTACAACTTTTATCGTAACTGAACTTGCCATCTTTAGTTGAAACTTTTGTCCCCTCCCATGCCATACCCCCAGTTTACAGTCCCCTCTCGGCCAGCGCCATTTTGGAGAAGGGTCTATTCTTCCACATATACGCAATGTCTACACATGAGTAGTTTGAGTCACGAACTCGTTGATTGTCACGGTCAGGGGTCGGGATCACAAGTTACGAACAAACATGAGATGCGTTTTGTCAATGAAAACAATGAGCCGCTCTATAACAACCTATCCGAAGAACTTTCGGTTTTATTCAGCTACTAAATCCAAAATCGTGATAAACGGCAAAGCAAACATTCATGGAATCTTATAAAAATATCTGGATCATTTTATAAGAAATGTATGCAAATAAAAATTTCTATAAAGATAAAAATAAATCATGGTCGGAGGAATTTTTAATGGTAGGGCGGAAATGCTAACCAACTATTTTTTTTTTATTTGGTCTTATTACTCATTTTTAAGAAATTAGTGTCGATGGAAAATAGGTTTGTGGAATATAAAAATCATAAAATACAGATACGTTCTTGTTCGGCTTCACTGGACTGTTTTTTGTTAGTATAAACCAACTAGTGGACTAATGCAAATCCTGCATTTTGATTGGCTACACTACTAGTAATATTAATAACAATAGTCATCGAGTAGAGAAAAGATGGCGGATCAAAATAGTAATAAGCCCTGTTTTACTATAGAATCAGAGGATTTTATCAATAATTCAATTTGTACATCCTTTTTTGATTGATTAGTGGGTTTATACTAAAACAATTAGACCGGGTTTCGGCCCACGGCCTCACGGGCTATTGACTCGTAGTCCATTCGTCCTCGAGGTCTAATTGTTAGTTAGAATGATTAAATTCAAAGTTTAGAATAAGCAAACCAAGTACAATCTGGACACATTCCCCTTCCTTTTCTAGAGCTCGCTGATGTCCCTCAAAGGAACTTTATGGACTATGAAGGCTTGCTGCATCGGTCATTTCTTCAATTGCTAGTTCTTTAAGGGGTTTGCCGTGCTACCGCATTTGCAAGCAACAGTACACCTTAACCCAGCATCTCGACATATGTAACAGCGATATCTGCCTGTTTTTGAGAACGACTAGTTTTGCATGGAAGATCTGTAATAATAATGAAATGACAAAACATTTTAAAAACATGCTTTATTTATATGAAGACTGAAGCTTAACTTTTGATAAAAGAATATGAATGAAATCAGTTCCCCAAAGCGTTTGAAGCGTAGGTTTTTACGAAAACTTACCACTCTCTGAAGTTCTCTAGAAATCCCCGCTATATTACCATTAGTTGAAAGAACTTAAGAAGCTATAAGGAATCCGTAGCATTAACAGGAATTTATCCCAAATATCCTTGATCCGTTCGTTACAAAAATTCCACAACCTCTGTAAATATATAATTACATTAGTATAAACCTACTAACGGTCTAACACGCATCCTGCATTCTAATTGGCTAACTCTGAGGCTTAGTTTGCGATAGCTTTTAGTAGAGATAAGACACTCTATAAACGTTCATCGGGCTACCTTTGAGCATTGTGTGTCGAGCTGGCGCCGCAAAGAACTGTGGGATACACAATAAACACGGAAATTTATGACTGGTATTACCACAGATAGCCCATTAAAACGATAGCGGATCAAAAAGTAATGAGCCCCGTTTTGTTATAATATCAGAAGATTTCATCGATAATTTAATTTTTACATCCTTTTTTGACCGATTTTATCCAACTTTGAGAACGAGCTCAATATTAAAATTGCGTAGCGCGAGCGCTTTATCTGAACATTTTTTTAATATAAGACAGACTGAAGACAGCGTAAACTATTCTGCACTTTAGATTTAGTAAAAATGAATATAATTCTGTTCTACTACTGTCTTGCTAACTTTCGAGGTTTTAGGCTAGGTTTCGCAGGCTAAGACCAAATTTGTTCTTAATGCAGATATTATACATGTGTATCTTTTTTAAACACCACTCAAGTTCTGAAACTTGTAAAAAAAACCTTTTCAGCTTGCTGTTTCACTATTGATTCTCAATGCTACTAAAATACCTTTTTTAGATATAAAACTGCTTGATTGTGATCGTATTCGAAATACGTCTACAGGAGTTGATATTTTCATTTCACAGTCCATAATAATTCTGCAAGAGAAAAGTTATTCAACTTTGATATGAAAAGTTGATTTTTACTCGGATTATTTTAAGCAAATGGGGAGAGCAATTAACTCGTACGTCGAGCACTTCGAATTAAATAAACTTGTCGAACAGCTTAACCCTTTTCTCACCCTGTATTTCACTTACAATTTTTCAACATTACCACTGGTTATTCTTCATTAACCCTTTCATAACCCGCCAGTTTCAACACCTAACTTCTCCTTACATAACACTTACAAAATAAAATAAAGTTTTCGGCAATGAGAAAATAAGAATGAATCAAACAAAGCAAACTAGTGAGTACTAGTTTGAAAATACTTTAAAACTTGTTTAATAAAAGATATGTGCTCATATTGGGAGAATTCAGCAATACAACTGGGAATGACTGAAAGGGTTAAAGTTCTTACACTATAAACTGCGAATTCCTCTAATTCCTTATGGCTTAGAAGAGCCAACTAGTGGAAAGTCATTAAATTATTATTATTGTTATTATTATTATTATTATTATAATTATTATTATTATTATTATTATTATTATTATTATTATTATTATTATTATTATTATTATTATTAAGTCACAACGAAGGAGCATCATTCTTAAACTATAACTAAGCATATCAGACAAAGAAAGCTAATGGCTGCTTCATATTTCACTGTCTGTGCGTATAATTTCCATTTTAGGTGTTTTCAGGAAACACCGATAACAACAGTATTGTGAAGCACTCACTGAAGCAAGAAGTGCGCGCTCGGTACATACGCTTCATACCGACAGGATCTCCATCTTGGCCTTGTCTCCGTGCGGAGGTTTATAGCTATAAATAGCGACTGAAACAAAAGAAGAATATAAATTACAATGGTTCACTGTGTGCACTGATCTTCCTGTACGATCCATTGCTTTTTTTTGTCATGTAATGTAATCTAGGGGCATTCTATCACACACTGGTGACTATTTGTATGTTTAATAAAGGGTGAACAACAAAGAATACAAAGAAATCGACGTAACCAACTCCATACTTAACACATTAATATTTTTATACACCTAGCTGGTTTTAATAGTTGATGCACTGCAATTAAGGTTTTTTATATAAATTCTTTATCCTAAGATGTCCAAGCTCCGTATCATCATAGCACCTATATTATCTATCAGAGCAAACATGCGAACGGGATATTTGGGACTTAAAAGGCAAATAATTTGGAGAGAAACACTAAATACTTAGTGCTAGAGCTATTTGGTGCTCTGTGCTAGTTCAAAACAAAGTTGTTAGAGTGGACTGGTTAGGAAACATAGCAAACTACAAAGAAGATTACAATGTTTCCTTGTTTCATGTAATATTTCAAACACTCGAGATGTCCCGTGTTTCATCACATTTCCAAACACCGAGAAGAGAGTTGAAAATACGACGCGCAGCTGAATATTTTCGACGAAATTCGAGGATTTTGGAAATGTGATGAAACACTATCTCGAGTGTTTAATATATCTTCTCAATCGAAACTAAAATTAAGGAGTAAACGAAACAATAGAATTGCAAAAATATATGCTAATTAAGATAACATTTCCAAACCATGGTCACAGTTATGAATTCTATTGTTTTAACTTGATGAATTATAAATGAGTTTGAGAATGTAGTTTAAAACTTTGAATATCTAAGATTAGTATTAAGCTAGCTGGTGTATAATACTTTCCGCACGCGCTGATTGGCTTATCAAACACCGAATAACGTACGCTATTCACCTCGGTCACTTAACCGTGAAAAAACTGATTACGCTCTGATTGCTCGCGCGTGAGATAGATTACGGAAGGCTACTTGAAAAACTTGTTTTGGCTAGATTTTGATAAAGATTTTTTAAAATAAAAAGTGCTATTCACCTGCTAGTTTAATACTAAAACAATTATCCCGCTCATTGTCGGTGTCTAGCGATAGATATCAACCTTGCCGCTTGGACTCATTCACAGCACAAGTTTGAAGATTTTACATGTGGAGTATGTGGTGACCATCCGCAATCCACTACACCAAAATACGTGCATCCGGGAAAGTATGCCAAAGGAGTCATCACAAAGACTTTCACAGAGGGCCAAACCTTCACTGCCAAGATAAGGATCACAGCAAACCACAAAGGTTTCTTTGAGTTTCGAGTAGGTAAAATCGGTACCGCGCCAATGACACACGCCAAATTTACACACCTTTTGAAACTGGTAAACGGAGGGACGAGATGGAACCTCCCATCGGGTACCAAGGTATTCAGCATAGATCTTAAGCTACCAAACGGTCTAGTTTGTGATCATTGCGTATTGCAATGGTGGTGGAAAGACGGAAATTCATGGGGTTGTGACGAGACGGGATGTGGGATTGGTTTTGGATTGCAGGAAACGTTTGTCAATTGCGCCGATATCCGAATCTTGCCCAAAGCATCCACCGGTTCCCCTAATGGCTGTATGGCAGCAAAGTCCTGACAAGGCAATGCAGCAATGGACAGTTTGTGTGCTTCACACTGTGCCAAAGTAAACTGCTCTGTATCTCATTGTGTGGATAATTAATATTGTTCGCTGAACATGACAATAAAATTGGTTAAAAGAAAAAAAGCTGTGTCACATTTTTCTACTCTTTTTTAATTTGAGATTACAAGTATAAACAAAGCAAAAAAAGGTAAAACAGATGCGAAGTTTGAGAAAATTAGATTTTCAAATTGGTTATGCCGACTAAAAGACGTCCAAGTTGAAGGCTTCGTATATGTATATGTATATATGTACATATATGTTTACTCAATGAGGAGTCAGAATAATTCTGAAATGTCAGTCCGCAACACTTTTTTTGTAAAGATGCAAATCAAAATTGTTCAGAACTTTATGAAAATGTCAAATACATCTTAAGTTGTCAAAATCACGAGTATTTTTTTCTTTGGCGACGCAGTTCGACCTATGATTTTTAACTATTCAGTTTTTGTTTCAAGTTTTGTAATACGGAACCACAATGAAAGAATATTTATATATACAACGTATACAGATAATTATAGGAATGTACCGAATGGGATTACTATATTAAGAAGTACACCAAGTACAGTCAGTCATAATATGGAAGGTAATAGGACCAATATGACAAGTTATACACCACGTACAGGACTGGGAAAATTTTTCTGGAGTAACGGTCGATGAAATGCGGACGTCGCAACTCCATTGGCACTCGGCAGTTCTGCTCTGTTATGTCTCCTGTACTATCGAAAGAAATTTTGTGCCTGCAACGCATTATTCCACCTCGGTGTTTCTTGATGCAGCGTGCATGCGCTGACAACTCCTTGCAGTGCGCATGGCAGTGATGATCCATAATCATGTCGAGGCTATTTGGTGAGTCCTCGCCATTCTGCGATAAAGAGTTTTAATTGCATTATTAAACAAGACAATGTATTTTTTTCCATTTTGCTAATCAATTTTTGTATGAACTAGACAATAGCCAAACAGAATGTTGAAAAGTTTTTGTTGAACTGAAAACGTATAAGCTAGTATGCATCGTGGAAAATGAAAAAATGTACAATCACGTTTCGCATGTTAGACCCTTCGTCTTCTGACCGACAAAGACTAATGTCAAAACCAGAAGAATATATTTTCCACGGCCGCGATATTCAGTTCAATTTCAGTTTATGGAAGAATTTAACAACAAATTTTACAAAAGATCGGGTATACATGTCATCTGCAAATAGCAATGAATGCTAATCTAAGGCAGATGCAGTGTCTATCATTTATTACATAAATTATCTGTTATTAAAATCTACTTACCTAATGATAGGTTTGAGTTTACAAAGAATACATTTATCTTTAACAGTTTATCAGCTCTTTAGTAGGGATATACTAACTGAGAAGATTTGATGATTAGATAAACAATAAAAAGAGCAGAATACGAAGTGTTTGAAGATAGAAACTCTCCAAGTGTCTCGATTATAATTATTTGACATCTTAGGAAAAACATCTATTAGCTTTCGGCCTCCGGGTAGTAGCCGTTGTCATTTAAGTGCTGTAGAATGTGAGCCTTAATTTTTTTTTAAAGATTTTTAGACATTGATCTGATAGTTTGTGTAATGTTATCCCACAATCTGGCTCCAAATCTAGAAAATGATTTGCATTAAATAATATTGTAAAAAAAATTAATTAAATTATTTTTTCCAAAAGCTCTTTCATAAAAAAAAACCGAAGCAGTTTATCAAAGAGAAAATGTCAGAAGTTAACAGTACGAACACGAAAAATTCGTAAAAGAAACGAATTGTTTGTTAAGGCCAGTTCAAATGGATCAAGCATGTTTGGTCAAACATTATCAAACATTGTTGAACGCAAAATGTTTGACCCGTTTAAGCAGCTGAACGGCGTTAAACGATGTTGGATGAAGATTGACTTTGTTCAAACATTTCATCCAACATCATCCAACTTCTTCGCTCGCGTGATCAAAATCATGGATCCTGGTACAAAATCCAACATTAATTGTTGGATGGTTTTAAATTCGTACCATCCAACACAATCCAAATTGATCAAACACCGTCCAACACCATCCAACCGATGTTGGATAATGTTTAGTCATGTTTGATCCGTTTGTTCTGCCCTTTATAGTTTATGTTTGATATTTGGTTGATAAATCCGTTATTATATCACAAAAAGTTTGGTTCTTAGTTGTGTTAGTGTTTAGTTAACCCTAAAAGGTTGTCAAATAGGTTTGGGAAACACACATCGCCTAATAGTTACATGCAGTTTCAAGGTAGATTAAGAAAATAAACTTAAATGATGTAGGCCTAACAAGAAAAATAAATGTTTTGCTTTTTCTTTCTTTTAAATATACATATAAAGTTGTGTTGAATCATCACGTACCCTTTGCATTCTGCATCCTTTTTCTAAAGAGTTTGAGTTATTAATTGGTAAGTCGGCATTTAAATCCAACACGTTGAGAACCAACGCGTATTCAATCGTTGAGGCCACAATAAAACCAAAAGAAGTAATCAAATAGTAATCGACAGATTTGAGGTATGATATTCGGGGAAGACTAGAGTTGACTGAAGAGAATAGCAGCATTGACGTCAAGATACACGTGATGGTGAGAGAAACACGCGCTGGCACGGCGTTTCGGTTGATCCAGAATCCAAGCCATGATAAAAGAACAACAAACGCACATGGAAGGTAATATTGAATGATGAAATACGAAGAACGCCGCTTAAACGTGAAAAACACGCGGAGGCTATCGAAGGACCCTTAAAACAAAAAGGAAAGTATAAGCCATGAAACTTTGTCATTCTTGTTTGGCACTCTATTAGTTTTTGGGTAGGTGTGTGCAGCCCTAAGCTCAAAACCCTGACCCTATCCCAGACCTATGAATTTTATAAAATTGATACCCTACCCCAGCCGAGCCTTAAAAGCTGTCTAACTGTACCATTTTCCATTAGCGTCTTTATATGGCGTCACATATGTGCTGGTCGTTTTGTTAATGCACGAATAGATTGGTCTGAGTAAACACACAACACTTTTAAGTTTAACAAACATGTTTCGATACTTCTAGTGTCATCTTCAGTGTTAACAAAGAAATGAAAATTACTCAATATAAGTACTGAAATGGAATGAATAAATTACAATGACAATAGTGTCATCTTACAAAAGAAATGAAAACTGCTCAATATAAGTACTGAAATGTAATGAATAAATTACAATGACAATAATGATGGAGGCAAATACAAATAAAGGATATATATAGATAGTTTCAAATTTACATGTTTAATTTGTGCTTTGATAGAAGGCTTTTCACATTTAATGGGATGACCTCTTTAATCTTAAGTTGAAACTCTGTTGAGGCACGAATAGATGTTATCATAACTCTCACAACACCAGAAACTGTGTACCCTATCCCAGACAACTAGATCCCTGACCCATTCCGAATTAAATACCCTATCCCAGACTCTAGAGCTCGAAAATCATACCCTATAGGACGGCACGTACCCGTATACCTCATGTGGCGGAGTACCCCCCGGGAAGCTTGCACTCTGTGTATCGACCCATAGAAATGTTTTAAATTAAGTTTGGTTTCGTACTTGCCGCCATCCTCCAAACCTAAGCCGACAGTTTAAAATAACCAAACTTAAAAGTAATATTTAAATGTTAATTTGAAATAATAAAAAAACTTCTTTGAACGTTCGTTTTGCTATTTGCTATGCCCTGTACATCTATACAAAGTTTTAAAAAGACCAAATTTAAGTGTCAATTTTTTTTGAAAATAGTTCATGGAGCTGAGATCGTCTGTCAGTGAAATAGTCAACATTTAATTCCTTATACCTTTTTTTTTGTCTTTTTATGATTTATTTTTTGTTATCACCTCAAATTTACATGGATAATCATTTGTTTTAGGGGAGTAACATACTCACCCCCAGTCCAATAAGGGTGGGAGGGGAGATGCGCGACTCCTCTTTACAGGTGTAGTTATTTAACAAGTTCTCACCATCAGTTGCACTTTAAACTTCATTTATGATTTCATTTGATGACGCTTTTTATTTTTGAAAAACTTTCCATTACTTATGGGCGGATGTTTGTTTAAATTTTTCCCTTCTTTAGCATATGTGCGCCAGTTTCTGATAAGCTAACAAAAAATGAAGCACTGTATCTTGTAAAATCAACTTCTTCTGAAAATATGAGAGCCATAAATAGCTAAAGATTGCTCCTGTGGTTTTTTGGAGATTTTACAGAGAATGTATGTATACATGGGTTTTGCCCCTCAGCTGTTTTGAGTATTTAGGAGCCACGATATCTTTTTAGAAACTGCTTGCATAAAATCAAAATTTTCATCTTTTTGTAGGCTCGACAAGCTTTATCGAGTTTTAAACTCAAACCATGTTCATCTTGGTTCGTTTCCTGCCTAAAGTTGTATGCTTCAACTTCTCCACACTACTCCAATTTGTCGAGGAACCACGTCGCCTAAAGCTACATACATCTTTTTCGCTCTCATTGGCTGCAGTTTCGATGCAGTCCTTAGCGCACCTCCGATTGATTAAATGATCCTTACATATATATCTCTTACAAGTACTCGAGATTTGTATATATCTGAATACTACCTTCGTACGGCTCTATAATGCTGCCGCCTCGCCAGCCTCGCGCCTTCGCTCTGCTGGCTCGTTGGAAATTATTGCCTATATAACAGTATAATGCAGCCCTGGTCTCCCAACAATGCTTATGAAATAGTTCAATAATTCGATTACCTTTGCTGTTCTTTGATTCTTTTTTGTAAGTTGTAACATTTTTGAGGTCAAACTGAGCCATTTCCCCAGCATAAATCTCGATTGCGTTAGTGTTTCTGTTCCTCCAATAGTAACGAACATCCTCGATTGTGTACGCATCTGGGGAGAGAAGATTGCAAGTTTGAGAGCGAAGTGCATCACTGGGAGTTGCTATACATTAAGGAAGTCTACATTTTGGATGAGACTGGTTGTTTTTATAAACGTGTAGGTGTCATCTGCGGAGTTGACGAATTTGAGTGCGATGCTCACAGTTAAAATTTTGCTTGACTTTTGAAAACAACATGTCAAATGCTGTAACATCCAAGTTTTACAAACAAAGATTTGTATCTCGGCTTCATTTTGTTTTTAGTTGCAGCGAGCTAAATCGTCAACAACTTCAAAACAATAATCTCGCAACGTATTAGTTTATGCCTTGGCTAAAAGCCATGTTTGATTTTGAACAAGCTCGATATGTTTGCACTTACAGCTCTCGATGATTAATTCACACTTCTGTTTGTCCAGGGGGTACATGCTCAGGTCCATTGTACAGGATGCCGTCAACGTTATCCTGTAATATTTATATAAATGAGGGACGATGTTAATAGCTATGGATTACATTTGGTTCCCAATTAGAATTCGTTTTACGTTTTATGATAAAGTTAATTTTTAATACCCAAAACGATTACTAAAAGGTGGACAGTTAGTTTTTTAACACTTTCTTATTATAACCTTTGAGTTCAGTCAAAAACGAAAACCTCTCGTCACTGGATTGTCTCCTTTAGAATAAACAGTAGAACTAATAGCACAAACAACAAACATGTTTCAGCTGTTATCGTTCAACTCAAAACTGGAAGTATTAGATGTATACAGAGAACCTTAACAATGGCCTGGTTAGCATGGTTAGTAAGATGTCAGTCGACCGTGCGGAGGCTTGAGTTAAATTTACAGCCGGACAAGCATCCGGGTCAGTAAAAGAATTGATAAGGTGCTGCCTCCACTCCATAATATCAGCAAATGGTTAGACCTTTGCATGCAGGTTAGACTCATGGTGTTCAATACTCCTGGAATTCCTGGAAAACTCCTGGAATTTTGAAATTTTCTTCCAGGGCCCTGGAAAACTCCTGCAATGACGGATAATCTTCCTGTACTCCCGAACCTTTGTTAACACCAATCAGTAAGCACCATGGAAATAGGGGCTAGGGAGGGTCTGTTGGATTGGAAGGGAGGAAGGAAAGGGGAAGAAAGGAAGGGGGGAAAGGAAGGAAGGGGAAAGGAAAAAAAGGGAGAAGGAAGGAAGGGGGAAGGAAGGAAGGGGGGAAGGAAGGAAGGGGGAAGGAAGGAAGGGGGGAAGAAAGAAAAGGGAGAA
The DNA here is from genome assembly GCA_025331085.2 of Zoanthus sociatus. Classification (NCBI taxonomy): domain Eukaryota; kingdom Metazoa; phylum Cnidaria; class Anthozoa; order Zoantharia; family Zoanthidae; genus Zoanthus; species Zoanthus sociatus. Next base: position 2,217 of record JAOBAY020024643.1, on the reverse strand, counting down.
GGAAGGAAGGGGGAAGGAAGGAAGGGGGAAGGAAGAAAAGGGAGAAGGAAGGAAGGGGGGAAGGAAGGAAGGGGGGAAGGAAGGAAGGGGGAAGGAAGGAACGGGGAAGGAAGGAAGGGGAGAAGAAAGGGAGGAAGGAAGAAAAGGGATAAGGAAGGAAGGGGGAAAGAAAGGAAGGAAGGGGAGAAGAAAGGAAGGGGGAAGGAAGGAAGGGAGGAAGGAAGGGGGGAAGGAGGGAAGGGGAGAAGGGGACACATTTAGTCCAGTCAGACTACTCTCACAATTAAATAGCTGATACCGGTTGTCAAATAATATACATGACAGTCTTCCAATTGTTTGGAATATGAAGAGTGGCCAGTTGTGTCGTCATTCAGAGAGTGTGGTGAGTATCTAGAATGAGCACATTTTTAATTTCCATGTAGCATTGAAGGATCTTTGTGTATTCTGGAAACAATATTTAAGATCAGTTTGAAAATTAATGCCCTGTCTCCTCTTCCAGTCCCCTCCACCCCTCCCTCGGAAAAACTGTCCAGTATTTCTAGTCAATCATAGAATTCAACGCTATGACGTAGGAGAAATAGACAATAACGTTGAGGGAAAACGAGCGTTCTACATGTGATACAGTTTTCTATTATTGTCCAGAAACACAAGCGATATTATTTTATACCTTTTAGAAAATAACTTCACTTCCATCCTTAACTTTGGAAAAAAAAACATTTTTTCGCGTTGTGTGACGTCATCCCGTGATTTCTATTCATTTTCAGTAGAAACCTAGTCATTATCTATCACAAATACTGCAATCTGATTGGCTATCGCATTCGTTGTCTGTTAGGTGAAAGCGTCTGCAGACGCTACATGTGAAATGTAAACAAGTTTTTCAATAAGACGTCACTTTTTGCTTTTTAAACGTTTCGGATGAAGAATTAAACGCTCTTGTTATGTACCAACTATCGAAGTCCATTTTTCTCGTACTCCTATTGGACGAGAGGACATCACGCGCACGAGAACAAGTTTCGCTGTTTCCCAGCAACCAAGCGCTCAGCGGGCAACATTATGTTATTGACCGGTAAATAACAAAACCGGAAGTTAATTGTAATTTGGTGTGATTTCAAAAGTTCACAAAACACAAGTGTGGATGATAAAAAAATTATTTAAAAGCTGCTTTTTGTTCTTCTTTGATAGTTGGTACATAACAAAACACTTCTTGAACTTTTTTATTTTATTTTTATTTACATGATTTGCCAACGGAGGCAGGGATTAACCCACAGAGCGCAGCTCCAATAACGGGTTCCCGAGGAACCGCAAGGTTCTTGCTGCCATTATCAAGGATAAAAAACTAACAATAGTGCTAAAATCAAATACTATTGAAATATTCAACAAGTTAACAAAAAAAAACATATTTTAAACGTCTAAACAAAAAGTTCAAGTTTACTTTGTAATTCAAATTAATATGTTATACAGAATAACAAAAACAAAACAATTAATATTATTTAAGTGTTCTTGCGTTAGCAATAATTTATTAAGTTAATTAAATGCGACATTTAAAAGACTAAATAAATATACTTACTTAATAAGGTTGATCACGTCATTCTGTGGCACATCACGCACGTCTTGACCATTCACTTTCAAAATCTGGTCATTGGCAAACAGAAGCTCGTGCGACGGACCATCTAATAACAAAATATTACGCAGTTATTAAACAAACATTCTTTTCAGTGTTATCACCTGATGTGTTATTGCATATTGCAGTTAACAAATAGCCAGGTCATAAGGTTCTAATGATCATTCGTATATTGGGCAGTATTACACTTTGCAACTGTTAGTTACCCTACAATATAACACGATAGATGAAGAAATAATTTTATAACTACTAATGTATGTATTTGATTAATCAATGAAATACCTATCCACACTTACAAAACCAGTTATTTTCGTACCTATGTGGAATGAAGGTCACCAAATATGGTGCACAATCGCAGTGTACTTTTTTTAACAAATTTTATTTAACAAATAAAGTAGCCTAAGCCGTGTATTAGACTGTGATAAAACACGACGGGCATTTGAGAACACGAGGGAAATGTATAGAAAACACGAGCCGCAGGCAAGTGTTTTCTACATTTCTCGAGTGTTCTCAAATGTTCGGAGTGTTTTATCACAGTCTAATACACGGCTTATGCTTCTTTATTTGCTTTATAATATAGATTTTACACGCCGCGA
>JAOBAY020024558.1:0-14563 GCA_025331085.2 Zoanthus sociatus | reverse complement strand
AATCCCATACATTTCCTTTATAAATCAAAAGATGATGTAATATGAGTCACAAATATAGCTTGGGCTACCTGTGGTTACACACGGTTGTCGCGATAACGACTAATACATCGAATCACGTGATCAATTTTGACCAATCGCGAGCGCGGATTGTGTATGGTGAACGAAGTTCGCATATCAAAAATGATTTAAAGGGCATTTTATGTTAACAAACAAAATAAAATTTCAGAAGCACAATATTTTAGTCAATCCAACCCGCTGATACTGAGGGTCTCCAGTCCAAAGGAACGTTCCGGCCAATTCAAAATGGTGATTGCGATTCAGTTGACAACTATTGAACAGAGGTAACTAAAGTTCATATTTTGATAATGGAAAGACCATCATGAAGGCACGCACTCTTGACCTTGTCTTCCTATTAGTGGGTTAAATTACAATTAAATTTCATCAGACATAAGGATTTATTCAAATGACATTGTATTTGAAAGATTGGAACAAATAATTTTGGGTCTCAGACAATTCTAAAGAAGAATTGTAAAGAATCGAAGAAGATTCTTAAAAAGAATTCCAAAGAACTCTAAAGAAGAATTTTTCCAAAAAGAATTCTTAAGTAGAATTCTAATAGAATTGACGTTTTTTTAACTGGTTTACTTGCTAGAACCTTTTGCCATTTTCACCGGCCCAGACGCCGGGGAAATTATGCTATTTGACGCGTTTCGACTGAAAATTTGGTCCCACGGGGTGGGCACATTATTTGACTTCAGACTATGTCAAATCCGTAATCCTGGCTCGAGGGTGGGGGAAGGGGTTTCATTTGACTGGTCTATAATTCACAACTTTTTCGGCCCTAAACTGATTGTGATCGAGTTTCAGACGTGATTATTAATACTATTGACGAAATAAAACAATCTTGAAAGCTTATGAACGCATCCAGGACTTGGACAAAAAGACTCGTGAATGCGGCAATACTTTTTGTACAACCAAATATTTTTCCCATGTACGATTATCTTTTACATGCGCAATTTTTATCTTCCCACATAACATCAAAATAATGCTTTATAATTTCCTAAAGCTGCTTATAAATGGAAAAACTATAAAACTTAAAGATGAAGTCAACGCTTCTTTTTCAACAGTGAAATTTAAATCTTTCCCTCCAAAACCCAACCAGTCATCAATTCATCCTTAATTTCCTTGGCGCAATTATTAGTAAAACTTGAAAAACGAGCCGTTTCAGAACATTTTTTTGCAAGTGTATTTATACGTTTTGCGATCTTCTAATGATCTGAAAGTCCACAAACTTCCGGCGCACTATATAAGCCCTAATAACATACCAGATTTATATAGCGCATTTAACATTACAATAACGCGCTTATAAGAAATTCAGAGTTAGTAAACCAATGAGAGACTTCGATCCTTCGTTAAAGCGGTTCACAAAAATTACATAAAAATTTGAATAGAATGTGCGTTTAGTTAGTGTGATTCCATGGCGATATGAACCACGAAAATAACGTAATATGAATGTCTCAAGTTGTGAGAAGTTTGTTTCATGAAAGTAATGTTACGGTATACATACGAGCTTCATATGTCATCTTCCTCTTTGTTGAGTCGGAAAATAATTTTACAAATAAAATAAAACACGCTCTCCGTGCCTTCATAGCCTGGTGAAAAACGAGGCAAACGTTTGGGAGAATTTGAGAGTAGATCAGTGAAATCCCGAGACGCAGTCAAGGCTTTTCACCCGCTCGAGAATTGAAATATCGTTGACAGAATCAATAGCTATTTTCTTTCCTCTGCGTTGATTGATCAAGTATTATCAAATAACTTTCGCTCTTTTTTCTGGACCAACAAAGGCAAAATTGGATATTATGTAGGAAACAACCCCCCAAACATTATTCACATGGTGGTAAAAAATCTCAACTTTTAATGTGTATATATATTTTACATGTAGTTTTAGGGCCTTGCCACATCGTTATCATATACCCTGGGAGGACTCCCTTAAAATGAATAGGGAAACTCGGCCAATGGTTTTGAATTTGAAAATGATCTTGTCCCTAAGGAGTTCCTGTCGCAGATCGATTATAATTTTACATGTACTCCACTGGAGTAAGATCTTTGTGAGGGACAGCGAGTCCTATTATTTTTTCTCAATGGAACCTTACTAGGACTAGATCACTAAATGTTTGTAAATAAATAATTCTTGCTGTGTTGGGGAACGCCGTCGACATGTTATCAGATGCGTCCAAAAGCACCCAAGGGACAGGTCGTCTTACATATTCAAACACCTCGCACGATCGGCTTGTTCTAAGGAAAACATTACTTTTCTATTGTCTTTAGTTATGTTTAAAAGTTTTCACATTGGCTAAAGGCTATGCTCTGAAGAAGAAGCAAGACGCCTCGAAACATTTAAGTTTCAATTAAAATAATTATAAAGAAACTAAAAAATGTTGTTACGGCAATAGAATTCGTGATACTTCTTCTGCCAATCCACCGTTTTAGACCCTAAAAGGTAGGTAGAAATCAACTCCTATCCATTTTTACGAGAATTCTCCCCCGGGTCAAAAACTAGCTTTACTGGATGGGCTAGCCCCTGGAATAGTCAAGCCAGGTTTTCAAGTTTAGGGCCGAAATATACACAAATAACAAACCATTGCTACGATTTTGAATCAAATTGGCCTGATAGACCTGTGGTGCTATCCAACAACAAAATGCTTGGCATTTGTGACTGATGGCTATTAGTATAGGGAAGCATTTTTCATTTTTGGTACTTTCTTCTTTGCGGGACTTGGTGTCAAGTGCACCAAAATACGGTAGGGCTACCCCTATGGGTACTAAACAAACAAACAAACAAGTAGCCCTTCTGGGTAGCCCTGGGAGACAGGTCTACACTAGTACTAGGACAGCTCTACCTTTCATATAAACACAGCTGGCTGCTCAACTTTATAGTATGGGCACCATTCTGGGCTGAGTTGTTCAAAGGTAGGAGAACTTTAACTCTGGGTTTGGCAAGAATTACAGCTCCATTAAGGAAAAGATTACAGTTCTCATAAAATACTGCTAAAATCTTCTATGGAAAAATTTAAATTTCTTAAATTTCCAGATCAAATCTGTCTCTATTGTTAAGATCGGAAACAAGACCATGGGTTGAACGCTTTAACCTCGAGACAGCCCTAATCAGCTTTAAAATAACAGAGGCCTGATGGGGCTAGCCCTACTACTGTAGTGAGGCTATCTTTCTCCATATAACATGCCCTTAGGCTTTTCAATGAATGGGCCTTTTCGTATGTACCATAGGAAGTGCTTCTTGATTGGTTGAGGGTCGAGGTGAGCTTTCTTTTAGTAATTTTTATTGGTTAAAACTGCGTTTACATAAACTGTGTTACCATGCCTCCGGTTCCTACAAAAAGAGCCCAATGAATTTTATTTAATAAAGGTGCAGGGCTCGAAATTGCTACCGATAAGGTCGCATTTGCGACTAAATATTTCTTTTTGCAACCAAAACTTGAACAGTGGTCGCAATTTTTAATATTTCGTAATATTTCCTTAAAATTTACTGATATATAAGGCAAAATTTCAAGAATTCAAAAGTCCCCTTGTAATTTCTTGTAAATCAGGTATAGATAACGCAAACGTGCTAGTAGCTAACTTAAAGCCATTATATTGGACACTATGGCCACGCTGGTAGCGGGCTTTATCTCTTTAAACTACCATAAAAATAGTGAGTCTGATTACTAGCAGTCATGGACAGTTCTTTCGTGTAGCAGAACGCCAGGGCTTACCCCTGAGTGGGCTAGCTGCCTTCACTAGATCTTATAATCAGCTGTTTTGGCCTTTTTAGGCCTCATCAGCCTGGCATAGCTTTAAAACATGCTTAGCTTCCGAACATAAGTAATGGTAAAAGCGCAATGCTTGTGGGATGTGGCTATAAAGATGATCTTAAGTATAGATAGCACAAACGTTCGTTCGTGACGGGAGCTTGGGCTACCTGTGGTAAGACTAAATTTTTCAATTTTAACTGCAAATTGTTTGACGATTTCCTTGCACATGCAGAAATTGTTTTAAAAAGGAAATTATAACTTACCGCAAGTAGAAGACTTCGCTGTTATTCTTTGTACATGTGCTGTCTCTTTAATCAGCCGCTGATTCGTATTATCCACATGATCTGTGATGTCTTCAATTATCTCTGATAGGAAATAAAAAGGAATTTAATAGAATCTTATTTGTATAGTGATAAGGTTTTGGCTTGCCACGGCTAAAAATTACTTTAGTCAGAAATATCAATATTCATTTATTAGTGACTAAAAGCTAATATAAAGATGGATTGCTTTCTCACTTAACATGCTATCTCATGACCTATAAAGCCATGCTAACGTGACTGCAAAAACAATCCAACTAATTTTCATAATTTGGATTTTGATTCATAATTTGTAACCTATTACCAAATTTCATGGTTTCATTTTGGAAAATATCTTAAACAAAAAGGTTTCTCAAAAAAGCGACTCCAAAATGACTGATTAGCTGTGCGCACTCTCTAACATCTAGTTAGCTTTTAAAGGCAGCCATCTTGAATTGTTCCTCAGACACGTGAGCACGCAAAACCTCAATTGTGATTCGGAACAGATTCAGGAAAAGCAAGACAGGGGAAGGGAGGAGTGGGAAGGGAGAGTGGCAGGGGAGAGTGGGAGGGGAGAGTAGGAAGGGAGAGTGGGAAGGGAGAGTGGCAGGGAAGAGTGGCAGCGGAGAGTGGCAAAGGAAGATTCCTCAATAAAAAAACCCTGTGCACAATGCTAGGAAACGTCTTTGAAAAAAACCTGCAAGGTGCTCAAGCCAGAAAAAGACGTTAACCTGCAAAAGTTTGATTGCTTGTCATCTCAATCTTACAAAACATTCTCTTCACTGCACCTGCACTGAACAGGTCACAGGTTCAATTTGTGTTGAAGCCTAAAAGACCTTTTGCTTGAATTGAGTACTAAATAATCACACTGAATATTCACAAAGTCACTGTTTGCACTGCAGCAGAAACTCAGTCTCAATAATCAGAATCATGGCGATCATTCATAACGTCATTGTTTACATCACGGTATGAACTCAGTCTCCATAATCAGAATCGGGAAGGTCATTTATAACATTATTGTTTATATCACGGTACAAACTCAGTCTCTATAATCATAATTGGGAAGATCATTTGTGTTATTGTTTACAACATGGTATGTACAAACTCAGTCTCCACAATCATAATCAGGAAGGTCATTTATAAAGTCACTGCTTACACTGCAATTTAATGGTAAAAAAACTTCTACCTCTGGCAAAGTAGTTTTAAGTCTTTTCCATTATATAGATATCATAGTATACAGTACATACTTCTATATAATAATCTACTTTTTACTCAACCTACCATTTTGTACATCCACTTCGTCTGAAATTGCCTGGCCCATCATCTTTTGTCTCTGAATAATACTTGAGAGCACATCTAAACCTTTATCTTGCTCTGTTGAAAAATCATTGACCTCAGAAAACAATAAAAAATGATTTGTATTTCTTTAGAACATTTTCATTAATTCAAATAATGAAGCAAAAAAAAGCAAACAAAAATTATATTCAAATAGTTCTCAATCCAAGAACTTTGACATGTTCTTTAAGAGGACCTAAAGTCGGAACGAAAATAAGGAATGGATGCTAATTTTTTGAGTTTGAGTTTTGAGCTTTTTGAGCAGCTTTTAACTGCACATTTCAATGGGAACTTGAAACCCAGCACTTAACAGAAACTGACAGACCACTAACTGAACAGGTTTTCTAGTCGCTAAAACTACTAAGAGTTATAAATTTTCTTTTATTCCAAGAACTGTTTTAGAATGGAATAACCCTTCAAAAGAAAAATTGCTCACTGAAACTGTAAATCATTTCCAATCAATGCTTGAGGCATCTTTTCATAAATCAACATGCCGCAGTCAAATATATATTTTCTTAATATTCCATTTAAGTACAAATTAAGAACAGTCCAATAATATTTTAATTATCAAAGTATTATTGGTGACCAATAGTACTTTGAAAATTAAAATATTCTTGGACTGTTCTTAATTCATACTTAAATGGTGTATTTGAAGTCTTATATCTAAACAAAGCAGCAAAGCTAATTAATCTTAAATCAATCATTGTACTCATCTAGTTTGTCTGCATTAACTACAGGTGTTCGGAAAACGAAAATGAGAAAATGAAGATGAAAAAACGAAGATGAAAAACGAAGATGAAAAATGAACTAAAGATGAAAAAGGAAGATGGGAAAACTAAGATGAGAAAATGAAGATGGGAAAACAAATAGCCAAGGGTAAAACAAAGAGGGACTGGGAAGAGACACTTCATAAGCAGTTTCAGTGATGATTCTATTGCTGCGCTGTTCACTCTTGGTAAGTCAAAAAGAAATACGTTTTTTGTGCCTTCATCTACAGCCTAGTGAAGAACTCAGCAAAGTTTGCAAAACTCTCCAACAGGTCAAAACCTTCAATTCTGTCTCGGGTTTTCAGTGATCTCCTCTCAAATCCTCCCAAATGCTTGTATCAATCATGAAAACATCACTGGAACCTTACACTGTTCACTTACCTTCAATCATCTGAACCTTACACTGTTCATACACTGTTTACTTACCTTCAATCATCTGAACCTTACACTGTTTACTTACCTTCAATCATCTGAACCTTACACTGTTCACTTACCTTCAATCATCTGAACCTTACACTGTTTACTTAACTTCAATCATCTGAACCTTACACTGTTCACTTACCTTCAATCATCTGAACCTTACACTGTTCACTTACCTTCAATCACCTGAACCTTACACTGTTCACTTACCTTCAATCATCTGAACCTTACACTGTTCACTTACCTTCAATCATCTGCTGCTGTTGTTGTCTCATTGTTCCAATATCCATATCATTTATGTTTGGACCATCAAATCCTGGTCCATAAGGATCTCTTGCTCTCACATCCCCTGATAGAAGTGTGTTCCTTGAAAAAGACAATTTAAATATAAGAGCAATACTGAAGTAGTTAATGTGGTCGACACATTTTTTTCAAATCTGAGTATTCAGCTTTTGGTACCAAGCCTATCAAGACAAAGTTTGACACAGCACACCTTCAAAATTGTATAATGCAGAATTTAAAAAAAAGAGCCAAGAATAATTGTTTTACAAACTGGCAACTCTGCTGTAATTTTAATGGCAAAAAGAGAAAATATAACCTTTTTCATACAGTTTTAAACTTAAAAATAACATTTGCAGCAAAATTAAGATTCATAATAATTTGTATATTATAATAATTACATGAATTTTTCAAAGTAAAAAAAAAATGAAAAATGAAATTCAGACAGCACAAAATAAATCCCCAAAAAATTTTTTCCCATTTATTTTAGAGTATGTCCTTATCCTTTAAAAGCCTGTAATCTACAAACACCTCTTACATCATTTGAAATCTGGATCATTTGCTATCAACAGAATGGAGTGCCAGAAACATGGTGCTCACTGACTGGTAAGAAATTCCAGGAGTTTTCCAGGAGGTCTCCAGGGTAAAAAATAAATTTTCAAGGACCTAATCCCAAACTCTCCCTTGCAAAAAACCATAACAAGTAACTACGCTACAAAATATAAATTGTACAGTTCTTCAGCTTTCCAGCCAAAGTACAATGTGAGAAAAATCCCAAGAAAAAATTCTTGAAATTGAGTCCATATAAAATACAAAAAATACAATCATGGGTTAGATGCTTCCGCAGGTTTTGGTTTTTCAATATAACTGTTAAAAATGTTTCCATCATATTCCAGGAGTTTTCCATGAATGCATGGAAATCATCTGTTTTCCAGGAGTTTTCCAGGGCCCTGGAAAAAAATTTCTAAATTCCAGGGCCCAGTTGTTCAAAAGCCTATTAGTGTTAACCTAGTAGGATTAAATGTTAAACCCATGGTCTTGTTTCCGACCTTACAGAGGACTTAATCTGTAAATTTGAGATTAACAAGTTTTTTTCTAGGAAAACCTGAAAAGTCTTTTATAAGAACTATAATATTTTCCTTTGAGAAGCAATTGCTAATATTTGCTTAATCCAGGGTTAAATTTAACCCATCTTCGAACAACCCATGCCAAGGGTTATCCAGGAATTCCAGGAATAGTGAGCACCATGCAGAAAGGAACTGGGATGAGGAGAAACCCAGTGTTAAAGGACAGCAAATAGATTTCAGTCAAAGGAAGAGACCGTTGGTATATATAGTGCTACGTACAAAGCCTTAGAATTCAGGCCTTCCTCACTTAAGATGTTAAAGTTTTGCAGTACCTTCCAATGTCATATGACTCACTGTCCTGCTGAAAGGCACTGTTAAGTTGTTTTTCTCTGTTGGGAAAACACAGGGATAGAAATTAATTTTTTTTTCACTAGACAATTGGACTATTTATCACTTAAGTTACTTCCCCTCCCCATTTTTTACAAGACAACTTTTTTATCATGATTTAATTTACAACACCTGAGTAAAGATATACCTGTATTTCATATCATTCTTATTCACCCTAAATTTACAAAAAAAATGTTAAATAACACTAAAAAAGTGTAGCTGTGGTATTAATGTTCCAAGAGCTGATAAAAGGAGGATGCAAACTGAGAACTGACCAAAAGCATTTGGAGCCGATGATACAAGGGAGGAAAACAACTTCTCGTAATTCTTACCTTTGTGACTTCAGGTATTTCTGTGGTTAAATTATCAAACAACAACAAGAGGAGAACTTATTAATTTATTTGGATAATAGGCAAATTTCTTGTTTTTCAACCACACTTAAATGGGGAACTGAAGGGGTTATTTTTGAGAAGAAATCAACTGACTAAATTTGCAGAAAGCATGGCCACTTCAAACTGAGGCTGTCATTGGACGTTACATAACTTACACCAGGCAGTTTGAGCACTCGATCGATCATTAAACAAAGCATTTTTTGGTTGAAACACGTTATTTACATAAGAAAACAGTTTATTCACAATTCGTGTTGTTTTTCTACATGTTTTACAAGCCATTTTTTTGTTATTTGTAGGAATCATGGCATGAAAATTAAGATTCTTTTAGGAATTGGCTGATTTTAAACTTTTATCAAAAAATTAATGCAGAGCTTGAACACAAATGTAGGTTTCTTACTCAGTCACGGCAGGTCAGTAGGTTTAAACATCCAAATGTGGGCAAGACCCACCTGGCATAGGTCATTTGGGGTGTATGTAAATCTATAATATGTTCAATAATAATAATAATACTAATAATAATTATTATTATTATTATCATTATTATCATTATCATCATCATTATTATTACTATTATGTAAAACTTTATAATTTAGGTGAAACAAATATGAAGTTGTTTTCAAAATACAGAAGCGGGCCTTTGCACCTGTAAAGAATATAGTATTAGCTAAATAATAAAACATAATAATTTAATATATAATTTAACAGGGTTCTTCTCTTTTGCTTAATGCAAAATTCCAGCACTTTTTCAGGTAATTTCCAGGTGTGCTGAACTTTTTCAAGGTTTCAATATACAGGAGCTCGAACACCAAAATATCAACTTTCTTCCAGATATTTTTTTCACACATGCACACTGATGTTTCCTAAAGCAACAGAAAATGACAAAAACATACCTTGTACATTATTATGATACATGTCAACTCTCAACAATTTGTTATTAATGGAGCAACGAAATGACGAAAGAAGGTGCAATGCCATAACCATGTGACAACTTATACGATCAGCAAAAATACACAAGTTATGTGCACAAATACACTTGCCATTATCATCATCATCAATCCAGTTTTGATCCGGTTTTATCCTCGTCAATGAGGGTGGCCGTATTTACCCCACTCTGCCAGCAATCTCTCCCACTCCCACTTTCCATCTCGCTCGATTCATTGCATCCTCCTTCTTCAAACCAACACTCCTACTCTCCTCCACCTGCGATTTCCATGTCTTCCACGGTGGTCCTCGCTTCCTCTTTCCCTTCACTTCAAACTCCAATGCCTTTCTCAAAACATGTCACCACCTGTCCTTAACACATGCCCGTACCATCTCATTCCATGACAATGACATCAAAATTTGTTTTTAGGTTACTCCGAGGTTTTTCAACAAATTGATTGCTGGAGAATCGACCCAAGCTCTTATTTCAATTCCCCGTAAGTTTCTATAGAATAATTTCAGAGTATTAATAACTTTTGTTTCTTTACTTAAAGATAATTTCATACTTAAGAAAATGCGCATGCTTGTTAACGGCAAAACGATACATTAGGGGTATAAAAACTTTGAACTTGTCCTAAAATTTCAACTGATGAATTGTCGTCTTAAAATTGTCGTCTTAAAACAATGTCGCTATGCTCTTTTATCAATGGAACGCATAGTCTTTTCGTTCTGTTTTAACATTTTTAAAAAATGTAGTTTGTTTTTGCTGACCTATAGTTCACGAGTATTTTTCGTTATCCAAACAAAAAATACTAAACATTTAGTTAACGCGAAGTAAAAAATGCATACTAAAAATGTTTTCTCGCACATTAGGACATTTTGTCGAGTCAGTTTGGCAGGAATGAGGAGCTCAAAGTTTCTGGTGTACGCCTGGCCTAACTAAAAGCAAAAGTACTAGAACTGATTATTTTCCTATATTTAGTCTGGTTTGCAATACTAGTGGGTGTAATAGACCTCTCGTGGAACCCTTTGCGACTTTATGAAAAGCAGACTGAAGAAATGTATTTCATACTAGCAAGAAGAAAGTGTTTAGTCTTTTCTCCTGTGTGGGTCTGTCATATCAGATGTTTCCATATTGTCATACAAGCCGATACAACTACATGTAGTGGAATGATACAACAAGTCGGGTTTTAATTGAGATACGCTGGCAAATAAATACAGTTCGTAATTTGGACAACTGAAAATTGAAGTTTTAGTGTAAGGAACTTAGATTATAAACAGTAGCCCTTCGTTGGAAGAACTGTGGCTCAAAGTTTTATGGTCACCACCATAAGTTGTAAAAGGAGCCGACTGTTCGAGCGTTAGCTCTTTATAAGAACAATTGTAATTACCTAAATTGCACGCTGTGCATGTTTGCCGGCGCATTGCAATTATTTTAAGAAAGCCTGTGTATATTCGTTCCAACCCCTCCCCCCTGCGGGGAAAATTCGTAAAAAAATCGGGAAAATTTCTCCACGAATTTTTCCCGCAGGGGAAAAGGTGGTAACAAATGTTCAAAGGCTAATGTAAGTGTGACTCTAAGCTATAGTAATTAACAATGAGAAATATTTTGTTAACATTTAAGATTCTCTTTACATTTACAAAATTTGTGTTCTTTGGCAAAAGCGGATTTCTAATTACGTAGATCATTAAACATAATAAAAATTATTCTTAACAAAAACATGCGATGTTACAAATTTTAACTTTTAAAATTTCAGCTAAGCCATCCAAGCATGTTGAGCCTAGTAGTAAGTATTCCACCTTTCTGAGATTTTAATTTCTTCTGTAGAACTGAACTGTGTTAGTTATGTTTGTGTAATGCCCATTACTGTTGACCTTGCAATATGAAACCTGCCGTCAACGGTTGTACCCAAAAAGTTTAAAGCCAACAGTGCAGATGATTTGTAATATTTTGTGTTTTATTTTGAAGCTATATTTATATGTTTCTCTTAGCATTTCTCTCGTATGACTTTTCTTTCTGAAATCTATCTACGCTCCTCAAAAGTAAAGTGATTGTAGGGAACCCTGCCTAGGCGATCTGGATCCTTACAAGGAAGAATACAGATTCCAGGCAAAGAAATCCGGATTTCCTTCGAAAGAATTTCCACAAAGTCAAGGTTATCGGAAATCACAACATGAATTAAAGTCATGAATTACTTTGCAAAAGCCAAATCTTTTTTTTAATCTATTTTTTCAGGGAGTCAGTGGCGCTTATGTCTAGTTTCTGAAATATTAAGCGTTGTGTTATGCTTTATGTTTGTGTTGTTTTAGAGTGCCATTTATCTTCTTAGAAAAAAGGACATTAATGCGTCGTCGTTTAGCTCCCAGTACAAGCTGTTGCTTAATCTTGTACCCAGATCTCCCACAACCAAAAAGATATTTGGATACGAAATTAGTTGTTACTTACTGTAAATACGGTCGTTGCACAATGAAAATATTCTCGCCGCATAGTTAGACCTAAACAAATTCAGCTCAAACAATCCTTAAAAGTTGCTCAAAAATGCTATAAAAATTAGCTCAAAAGTTGCTCAATTTTCTTAAAGTTGCTCCCTTAATACTAAAAGTTACTTCTCACATTTTATTTACAAAGAAACACTGAAGGTGTTGTATAGCATTATTTAGTGTGCCTCTGACAAAGTAAACCTCAACTTAAACAATTTGAATGGAGTCAATTGGGTCATTATCGTGTGACTCGAAGGCCGCCATGTTGGATTTGATACAGAATTTAAGCAAACACAAGGAACCCAGAAGATAGTGCAGAAAAGGAACTCAAACGGGAGAGCCAAGGAAAAATTTTTTTATAAAAACTGTTCCAATGGTAATATTCATCTTTTCTTTAATGCTTTGAAAGTTGTCAAACGTGCCAAAATATACAAAAATTGCTCAAAAAATGCTCAAAATTTAAAAAGTTGCTCAAAAGCTGCCGAGCAGAATATGTTTATACGTACAGCCGGTTTTGAGTTCATGATATTGGCAGAAGATTATCGAGATGGTTTATCATAGACCTATTGATTATGAATTTAAGTAACATTACATGTTTTCTAATGGTGGCTATATATGTTTATGCTAAAGGTGGTTTGTCGAAGGCAGCCCATTTTGGTATCGGATTTGCATCACTTCTCATCATCGTTCTTGTAGCTATCGTTGTGTTCTGCTTTTTAAAACGAAGAAACAAGAAAAAATCCATAAACTCCATGTGTGAAAGGTAATGTTTTTTCTTGATCTTTATGTATTTATCCACGTTGAATAAAGTGTCATGTTGACATTCTTGGACAAACTGAACATTCGCCGAGAAGAAGAGCTTAATGCGCTCTTTATAAAGCAAGGCAAAGTTCCGTTTTCAAGCTGTAAAACAGGGGCGTAACCAGGAGTTTTGAGAGGGGATTCCAATTACAAATTACTAAGATCTCGGAAATACCCAAAAAGCGCAAACAGATTATCCAATTACTATTCGCTTTTCGTATGGCAAGCATAGAACAAAATGAAGAATTGATGCCGGAATAAAATTACTAAAAATAGGGAAACAAGAATTAAGAAGGGGGTTCCTGAACGCGAGAGAGGGGTTCCGGAACCCCTGGAACCCTGCCCTAGCTACGCCCCTGTGAAACATTATTTCAGTAGAACAGAAAATTATTAATACGCGCTTTCAAATGACGAGTATCTCTCTGAAAAACTCGCTTATTTCCGGCAAAACCGGGGATGCGGGTGCTGAAAATGTATTTAACGCCCTGATTCCGACTGGCTGCAAAGATGTCAAAGAATCTCGCTCGACAAATGAGTTCCTAAGTATTTGTTTATCTGTTATACTATTTTAATGCCCAAGCTGGTGCAAATCTACAAAATTACAGTGCCGTAGATTTCAAGTTGTTCACACTTGCGACATGGCAACAAAACATGAACATCGACGTAACGTGATTGCCATCAGTGAAAATAAATATGACAAGGCAACACCGTCCTTTTTATACGGTTACCGTTATTTCTTATTTTATTATTTTTTTAATAAGACGATGACTTCAACGAATGCTTAAATATGCACCGGAAATAGTCCACGACGAATGTTATATGTCATTAGAAAGACAATGGATAGAACAGGGTGTTTCTCAAATGTTTTTGTGAGCTAGCAACTGGCCATTATCTACTGGAATTCGATAATCTGCAACTGTCATGCAACATCATTGCCATAGCAACTGCCAATGTCGTTATTTTTCCCCCTCCCCCATTCCCCCCTTTCCACCCTATCTTTTTCGAACAAGTTGTTTGACACCTCTGCAGCCAATCAGAACCAGGCGTGTTTTACAAAGGGCAATTTGATATATTGCCGCGGGCGAAGATAATGTATTTTTATCTTTTTTCGTTGACTACATCAAAATTGAGAATGTTATTGGACAGGAGAAACCATGCATGTTATAGAAACTGACTGAAAAACGATAAATGAACCGACAACAAAAGTCTATTTTGTAGAGGCGTTTCTCTTTTCTGGGTCTTGCTGAAAAAGATTTTGAATCGAATGCTTATTGAATTACACAGGAGTCAGAATTCAATGGAAACAAAACTTGAGATGACCGAGGATAATATTGATCACAAGACCAAAGGAATGATGTCGCCTAATGAACCAGACGATCAGTGGGAGGTCGATCCGAATTCGCTCAGGATTCTGGGAGAATTGGGACACGGTGCATTCGGCAAGGTGTTTAAAGGTATCCTGTCTGGGTACAAGGGCCGGCAGTTAACTGGCACGAGCGATGGATCAAGTAAATCAAACAGTTCTTCAAGTGGAGGCAAGGAAAAAGAGCTTCTGGTTGCTGTCAAAACTCTCCACAGTAAGTAAACGTCGCTTTAACAATTCTTATA
>JAOBAY020024515.1:0-14569 GCA_025331085.2 Zoanthus sociatus | reverse complement strand
GAAGTCTTAATGATCACACAAGCTTTAAATTACAATTGCAAATTTTGAACATTTAGAAAGCAGTATTAATTTTAAAGAAGAACAATTGTCAATGCTTATTTCAGATTCCTTTTATCTCACTGTATTGTAATCACTCGCATCAGCTCGCAATACTTCACTTTCTATTAGAAACTTCTAGTTTTTACATAGTTGAAGTCGATAGACGATAGCTGAAACTTTGCCATTTTACTAATGTCAACAGGCTCTTTCCATATTTGGATTCCATTTTGTCATAGCGGGGTGAATTAAGGTAACACCCAAAAAGCCTATCTTACCAACAGTCAAAAGCCTTCAATGAAATCCCTAAAACATTAATAGAACTAAGAGAGACAATGGGGGTTATAGAGAGTTATCATTTGGATCTAAGGTCAATATCACACCTAGCGACTGATATCATTTAACACCTTAGTAGTGGTACAGCTTCAATGTTTTTTTCAACTTGAAAACCTTAGCAAAGCAAGAGCTATATTTCCGTTATCTAGAAAGCATGCAAGACTTATCTTTGAAAAATAAAGAAGAAATCAGTTACAATAAGTCCTAGCGAAAACCTACCATCGACAAGAGTTGATGTGGATTTGTTCATGGAAGGTCCCTTTAGATGTTTTCTCAAGTTATACGGGGTAACAGAAAATGTGTAAACGGTCGAGGGTTCCAGGTTGGTAACTAAACACCATAACCTTCCAAATGGTACTTGGATCCTCGGGTAAATGATAAGCGTTTCATGTTTCGTCCAATATGTAACAAAATATCCAATTATGCCGTTAGGTACTTTCGGAGGTCGCCAAGTAAGATTCACATACGTTGACTTAACAGTGGCGAATTTCACTCCAAAAACAGCAGATGGTGCTGTTAACAAAGATTGAAAGAGGTTCATAAAGAATTACCTTTTAAAATATTAAAAAGATAATTTATATAAAATGCATGTATTCTTCAGATTCAAGAATAAATAGACATGCACTCAATGGGAGTATTGCTGATAGAAAGTGCCAAGGAAATTAATACATGGACAGGAATTTAATGTCAAACTCCGTGACACAAGAGTTACTCTACAGAATTGCTCGCACAAGGGCTAACGGTCAAAGAGGTGGCACCTTACAACACTCATGGCAACGATCCAAAACTCTACCACGACATAAAAGGGGAAGATTTCTGTACAGAAATGCTCAGACAATGAGTTAGCGGTCAATGGGTTAGCACCTTACAACAAAAAGTAACAGAAAAAAATACGCGTTGTTAACTCAAAGTATATTTTACAGAATAACACATTGTAACTCCACCTAGTCTTAGACGTTTGAACTAATACAGCAAACAAAGAGAAACAGTGCTAATTTAGACAACCAAAAATCCTCTTTAGTAACAGAGAAGATCGCATAGACATTTTGATTAAAAGTTCACCAATATCAGTTTTAAGGCAAAATTCATTGCTAACGCCCTTTATCTGTATTACATTAAAACTAAAATTGAAAAATACATAATTATGTATTTTTTATATAAATACATATCTATAAATAAGCATCACCCTTCTGTATTTTGTACTATTTTAGTGAATGTTATGTGTTTTGTATAATTATATTTGTATAATATTGTAAGTAGTCAATAATTCCTATCTTAACGTTTCCTGACCTTACAAAGCCTCAAATCAATTACTGGGATATCTGACATGTTTAGCTAAAAGGTATTTCAGATATCCTTTACCAGTAGTTTAGGTTAATTCACTTTAGAATTAAAACGATTAAAATTGTAAGATATAGATGATACAAATAATAAACTAGACTTGACTTGACTTGACAAGATTTTGAACCTTGAATTGTTTAAACTACAAGCGTTGTACTTATTTATCGATGATCGTTTAATAAGAAAAAGCTACTAAAGGCGTACCAAGTAAAACAGTGATTGTACTAACATGTAAAATCAGAGTAGCAAAGTAAATATCCTGTTTAGCTCGCATGATTGAGAGAACTAGAATGATATTAGAAAACCATGATAAATTTGACTAGAATAAAATGGAAAAAGCCTTATTTCATTTTTCAAAATGAAATAACAATAAATTAAATGTGAGAACAAGAACAAACACAATATTTCCATCTATCAATGTTTTTAAGGCCGTTTCATAATACGAATAAAAAAAATTACACGGTATGCCAGCCGATACCAGCACTTTGGGCAGATTAAACTATCCACGCCTTTATCATTTAATTATAACTAAGCCAGGTACGAAAGATAAAACGGAGTATATTCAAAAGAAATTCATGAAAAAGGACATTCTGGCTTATTTTTACTCAATTAAGCAAATATTCTAGATAAAACAAAAACTATTGCGCGAAACAAATCCTCAATACAATGAATTTCAATGTAATGTAAGAAATCTCTTTATCTTGAAAAACAATAACTGGCAAAGGAATCTTAATTTCTCCTTTAAAGAGAAGAAGGGCTTGAGATCCGTCCGAAACTCATAACCAGTTTAAAAGCAGCTTATTTACTTGTGCTTGTCATGATAGGACAGCCGCTGACTTTTTCTGAGCCTTTTACTCCTAACCATTGGTAAACTTTATGTCAGTAGATGGTGTCGTCCAGAAATAAGGTTAAAATATGTTCATTAATGTTGATGCTTTTATGGTCTGTCGTTTGTTGGAAAGAATATGGGTGCATTTCTCTGGCAAAACCCAAAAGTGGATTATTGCGTGAGATCACACAGAACCTTTTTTGCCAAACAAACAAAGAATCTGAAAAGGGATTAATCGCAGATTGTTTTCTGCAAAAAAAAAAAAAAAGAAAAATCCAAAAATGGATTTTTCAAAAGCTAGCCATCTAAACAGCGGGCTACGATTTTAGCACGAAGACACATGTATTTTTTTCAATCTTTTCCCAAAGAAACGCAAAAACGACGAATCCTAAGAATCCGGATTCAGATTAATGCATTGAAACCTCGTCGCGAGTGGATTCATTGGATTCATAATCCTTTTTCGATTTTACCAAAGAAATGAAAACTCCCTTTTTGGATTCAGAATCTGGATCAGGATTTTCCCAAAGAAATACACTCTTAGATAAAACTACGGAAAGCTTTAGTACTCTAAAACTATTTGTGAACAAAAGACAAATCTCCCGAATCAACGATTCGTCGTGGAGGCTGCTTTCGAGTTGTGTATGTGATGAATGTTTAAATTTACGAGACCTTTTTCTAGTGGAGTGGCTTCGTTGCTTACAAAATTTTAGTTTCTAAGCTACCGATATAAAGCTTATACAATCGCGCCACTATTGGTAGCAGAGTGAGAACTTCTAAAGGTTCGTTAGTTACTGAGTTGCAGAGTGAGAATGTGAAAAGGTACATTAGTTACAGAGGTACATTAGTTACAGTGTTGCAGAGTGAGAATGTGAAAAGTTACATTTGTTACAGAGGTACGTTAGTTACAGAGTTGCAGAGTGAGAACAAGTAAACGTACATTAGAAATGCAGAGTGAGAACGTGTAAAGGTACATTTGTTACAGAGGTACATTAGTTACAGAGTTGGAAAGTGAGAACATGTACATTAGTTTCAGAGTTACAGAGTACATTAGATATAGAGCTGCAGAGTGAAAACTTGTAAAGGTACATTAGTTACAGAGTTGCATAGTGAGAACGTGTAAAGGTACATTAATTACAGAGTTGCAGAGCGAAAACTTGTAAAGGTACATCAGTTGCAGAGTGAGAACGTTTAAAGGTACATTAGTTGCAGATTGCAAACTTATAAACATAATGGTAGGGTGGATATTATTAAAATAATCAATAAAAGTTTTAGATTCATATGGTCCTCCGTCCAAATCATGAAAATGTCAAAAAATCTCAGCTAAGTGTGCAGTTTGAATGGAGCATTGTTAAGAGCATTAGTTTCAAAACTGCAGAGAAAAAGGTTTGCAAAAGAGGGTACCGTTTTGGTCCCCATGGCGGTACCATGAATTTGGAGATGGTCATTGTCATTGAAAGAGAAATTATTTATTGTGAAAATCACGCAAATAAGGTCACATAATGTATTAGAAAGAATAGTTTTATTAAATCGCGATAGTGAGAGCATGCATCAATGCAGTCATTGCGAGTCCGAATATTACTATTATTAATGTATAGGGAGATATATCAAGAGTGACGACCACAGAGTTTTTATCTAAATCATTGTTAAAGAAATCATTAACACATTAGCGTCTTTTACATAAAAAGGAACCTTTCTGACTCAAGATTGCAAATGATAATGAATGAAATCAGAAATTCGTTTTGTGGGGTGACTGTGAATTGGAAGATAAAATGGGACGTCCCGGGTAATGTCAGAAAAAGTAAAATCGTCCAGGTTTAGTGTCGGATTGTACAAGGTATATTTTTTCTTCTTTTTCGTGATGTGTTCTTCATGGTTCATTCTGTTGACGTATGTCTTTAACATATTCTAGAAAAGTGTTGAGAAATTGTTCTGTGTCAATAGGCAATGGTGTCCACATACTTTTGTTATGAAACCTGCGCTGCTCATCTGAAAGGTTGTCTATATTTAAAAAAAAATCAGTAAGTCGCATTCGTCGTGAACATTACAGCACATCGGCTGAAATTTCAGTCCAATTAATGTGTTTGGGTGTAGGACAGAAAGAGATCATGGCTATGGGAGAGTATGGAAATTTCTTCAGTAGATATAAATGGAATATTATTTTCAATGAATCTAACACCTTTAGAAGGAAAATAATAGAAGGCTTATTGATTACATGAGAGAAACCATCGTTAAACAAACAAATATATTCTTATGCCGCAAAACTCTTCCCCTCGGGAGTCACTTAGAATATAATACCAGCAAAAGGTGACTGCACGGTCGAAAACGTTTCAAGAGTTTACATATTTTAAACTTTTCTAGCCTAAAATTTTTAACAGTTTTTAAAAAGCAAATATTATGACAAAAGGAGTGTTGTTGTTGAAGGCAATTGAGGAGATTGAATCAGTACTTGGTTTACAAGATCACAAGTTAATTCAGTTGAATAGTTTTTCACTATGACATTACAGTGAGGCTCCTTTCTCCATATAGCTCAGATGAAGGGCCTTTTTTTAGGCATGAATTGAACAAATATCAGAACATCAATATCCCACGTTTCATTCACTTATGCTTAATGTTGTTAAATTCATTATTAAACGTAATCAACACCTATCAGTGTCATAACAGGTGAATCATTCCTATTCCAATAATTATTTCTTATTTTTTTATATTTGTCCGTTTCTGCTATCCCTTCTGTAACTTGCTAAAACTTTTACCCTCTGGGAAAACATTAATCCATTACTGGTTAGCAGCCGGCAGATGATGTTATACTCCATTTAACAACCTCAGATAGATTGAAAGGTGGACTCAACTTTGGTGGAAAAAAGGAAACACTTTAATGTTCGAATCTTGATAAAACGGGAGTTGAAGTAGAGATTTTGTGGTTTGAAGGCAGGGATCTTAACAGTTGACTGCACAAGCCACTCTGCTGTTAATCTTTTGGAGGACTTTTTTATTTTTAGTTTAGGATTGTTTTACTCCTTTAAAATAAAGTAATTTTAAGTCACTAGTAGTAATTTTGGATAAAATTGTAATCAAAACAGAAGAAAAGCTATGTTATTGTATTATTGAACATCACATCTCAACTTTATCTGTTGGAATCATCCATTTTTTTCTTCTAAATTATTTGTTAAATTTTTGAGGATGCATTTACAAAAAAGCAACATTTTGTAAAAGTGAATGATCCTATGATTTTGAGAGCTATCAAAATCGTTATTAAGAAAGCATAGATTTTGGTGATAAATGCTAACATTTCATCCATTCCAAGCCCTGTGCAATCCTATATATGAAGGTTCTTTCCATATGTTATATACTGCACTTTGCCACGTGGAATGCTTTTTGTTTTGCCATTTTCACCATCATTAGCAACATGACAACTCATTTTATGTCATCAAGGATACACAGACATGATTCAACACTTCAGGAACATTACTTTTTCCTTTCTTTGATGAATCTCATTCAAATGAGTGGAAAATGATGTGGCATGCAGCAACTCAGGAGCACGAGGAGTGTGAGAAATTGATTTTCTCTCAGTAAGGTTACGCTCACAAAAGGCAGATGCAGAAAAACCATATGTCAACACAAGAAAGGTACAGTATTTTTGAGATGGTTTGGCCTTGTACTTTAGACAATCATTTGTTTTTAACAGATTGTGATGTTATCATGTTAGTTCATGCTGATTGATAATCCATGAAATGCATTTATTCATCACCATAATTGCAAGCATGTACTCCATGTTCACTCTTATCATATTAAAAAACACGTTAAGATTAAAATCTGACAATAAATTGTGTATGGATGACACTTGATTCACCTCTGTACTTTCCTTTTCCAAACTGTAAACTACCCTTCTTCTCAGACTTCGTTTCATTCACTCAAGGGCCCCAGATGGATCAATATTTTAGTCTTTGCACATCTTGTCACATCCGTGGTTCTGTAAATTGTTTTACTAACACTGCTTCTCAGCAGATGCCTCACTTTTGACTCAAAACATCAATTTATATTTCAACACACCGGTATTGTTTCTTTTACATGACTTTCATTTGATCTTGTTTGTTTGTTTTTTCAAACAAACCCTGTTATCTTTTTATATCAAGCTAACCAAATGTCGTAGCCTAGTCTAATGAATTATGCTGATGGCAAGTTCTATAATTTTCCCTGCAGTATAAGAAAAAAATGAAAGTTAAAGCGTATGAAAATAAGAAGTTGAATTCCTTCAGTTAGGCTATTTTATATTTTGCCAATTTATGTAAACGTTTACAAGGTGGCTAATGGTGAGATATTTGTACTTGTAGGTTGCAGAAATGAAGACTACTGTTGAAGGACTGGAAAAGGAGAGAGATTTCTACTTTGGTAAATTACGAGACATGGAGATGTACTGTCAAGAGCATGAAAGTGATGAAAGCCTGACAGGACAGGGGGTGATCAAGAGTATATTGAATGTACTTTACGCAACAGATGTAAGTTTTCTTTTAAATGTGCTAAATCGAGTGTATTTTTAAAATAGAAAGAAAAGAATTTAACACGAAACCAGATTTTAGATTTGCTGGGAAGCAACAGAGACTACAGTATTTGGTATTATTTTTTTGTTAGTATTTGAAGTTAATAATTGAAAGGCATGTTGAGAAAAGAAAGTAATAGCTAAAGAGACTCTGAGCTAGTGCAAAAAAAAGAAGAGACTAAAATTGAGTATGAATTTGCGTAAAACTTAGCCAAAAAAACTATTGAAAATTTCAAAGGAGCGTAAACTGAATGGAAATGGGTTATTGTTAATTCCTAGGAGTGCTGGATAAGTGAGCCAACGAGGCATCGTATTTGTATGTATCATTAAGTTTCGGTTTCTGTTAGAACTGTAAAAATTTTGATAAAAGATTTGTTTGTTATTATTTTTGAAATCTTTCCAAATGAAATACAAGTACGAGTAGTAAATGGCTGCTAGTCCGTTGATTCTCTACAAAATTCTGCAAAAGCTTGAATTAGAATTCTGTGACCCTTGTATTTAGGATTAACTCGTCATGCACAACTTGAGATTATCGATTGCTGACTAAACAGCTTGATTGTGATTCATGTACTTCGGGTACTTTTAACGGGGATTGTACAAGTATTAATTTTATAAGCTAATTGCTATTCTGAGCCGGTGATTCCACATTATAATGCCGGCTAGATTGAGAGAAATGTATTTTTTCCCGGCAATATAATGTGGAATCATCGGCTCATAATCGCAATTAGTTTTGTATCGCGATTTTTTCAATGTTTTCACGCGCTTTAATTCAGAGCCGGTGATTCTACATTATCTCACGTCTCTCTCTCTCTCTCTCTCTCTCTCTGACCAAAATGTTAACTGTATGACGATACCAGGGCTAACGTCTAAAGCGTCAGGTTTGTTTTTTGCCCTTTTAGCGGCAATCAAACATTTTCAAGTTGTTTAGGATATTATTAGCGATTCCTGTTGAGTGTTTAAAACGTATTTTTGGCCGCCACTTATAATCTTATGTCATCTCGCAAAGTATCATTGCGAATTATTTGATAATTATTTCTCCATGTTTACCAGGAGGGATTTGCTGTACCTGAAGATGATGGACTTCCACAAGATGAGCAAGATGAATACTGAGAAGACTTTGTTATACTTGCGATCATCAATTCCCTCGCACAAAATACAGCTCTCTATAGCTCAGAAAATCTGGTGTGAGACATTTGAAGTCAGTTGTAGTTATCTCTGGACAGCTGCTAGTTGAAGATTCAGCAATGTCCTGATTTGATGTGTGAAAAGATGAACTCAACTACCATTTGATGCATTACTAATGTGTTTGACAGTAGAGCTGTAATCCATTTTTTAAACCAGTTTTCTGAAATGGATCCAAAATTCGCACTAGGCCGTCCGGGGAGTGCATCCATATAACGTTTGTTATGTGTGCAGTGACTTGATTAATTATGGTAGTTGAAAATTGAGTTTAACACAACTTAATGGTTTCTCGTATTTAGTTGTATTGGAAATAGAGTATATTTTCAACTTGAACAGTAAATCAGTTTTAAATTTGGGGTTCTACCAACGATAATTTGCACTTTTTTTCCCAATGGCTTCACCTCTGGGTCACTATAATTTAGTTTTTATTATTCAAATATTTAATTACAAGCAGATTTGCACCGTGCACTATGTCGCTATAAAATGAACATATTCTTGTACATTTTTTAACACAAAAATTTAGCATAGAAAAATGCCTTAGGTGGTTATTTTGTAGAGCTGTGATTTACATCAACGTTTGGTAACGTCGGATCTACCGCAAACAATTTAAAATAGATTTGTGTGTACTAGATTTTTATGCTTAACAAAAAGTAGAAATCTCAGTTGTTTTAGAAATGTTTCTTGAATCTGTAAAAGTATGGAAAACCACGATCCTGGATGTCCTAACTTTTATTACTTTAAGTATACAGTTGGAAGTTTTTATTTAGCTTTTTGTTGATGTTTGTAATATGTTGATGTTGCTGCATTGTTGGGTATTTAAGTAACAAAGCCATACGAACGCTGTAGAAGGCAACAACCTTTTGATCTTTTGCTCGAATTTAACCAGTTTCAACTATCTTTCATTTGTAGATTTTGTTTTGTGTTTTATTTTGTGCTACTGTTATCTGGAAGTTTACTGACAAACTAAATCGATTCTTTCCTTTCCTTTGATACAAAGCGAAAATGTAGACCAATTCTTGGTTTGTGTAATGAAAGTACTACGATGTATAACTTATTTTTAATGGACCTAAGCTGTAGTATATAAGTATTGTTATATATATAAAGCGTGCACAGTCAAGTGGCTAAACTAAACTTTCTGTATTTGTAGTGTACGTGTGTGAATTCATTACTCGATTTTGTCGTAAAAAGTGTTTTCTGTGACAAGTATTTTATAAAAGTATATCCCAAAGCCAAAGTTTTTAAATTTTTAGTTTTGCATGCTGTGTTACCTTTATTTAAATACCTATCCGACTTCTGTTAAATACAAGTTTTAATTATTGTTTTAATTGATTCTTTCGACTTTGTTTGTTGGCCTTCTTCATACAAGCGTAAAAGATATTAATAGTATAAAACCTTTGATGAAAATAAAATGAACTTTTCAAGCTATTGTCCTAACGTTTCCCCCGTACTTGTTAAAGGAGAACTGAACCCTAAAATTGACTTTTCATCGTTTGAAAATTTAGACATAGTAGAACAATTATATGAAGTTTTTTTAAGCTGTTAGCCGAGCAGTTCAGAAAAATGTGATGTTTTGCAACGAATAAGCAAAATTTGATCGGCGGCTCAATATGTGATGTCAGCGGTTGTTTATGTCGTAGGTGACTATAATAGGGTGATTAAAACGAGGAAAAGCCATGGTTACTGTAAGGCATTTGGCTGGCATTATAGAAAGAAACTTCGCAAGACCGAGATTGCCCCAAAAATATCAAAGCGAACTGCCATATTTATGCTCTGAATATGGTAACCTACGTCATACCACACCGTTGACAAGCTCATTTGCGACCACGATATCAAACCTTTTCTTGAGAGTTAATCTGCTACACAAATAGATTCAAATAAAAATAGGTTAATTTTAGCATTCAGTTGTCCTTGAATATAACGTAAAGTACCGAAAATGATTTGTTTTTAATTTTCCCGCCCGACCCAGAATTTTCAGTGAAATGATCCCGTGAAACTAAAAATTAAAAACCTGTGGCCTTAATCGCCATGCAAGTTTTGTAATACTTAATAAAACATGAAACTTTGTGTGACTTGTTGATTCAGGGCAAAGAATTCAAATTCTTTGAACGGCAGTCAGAGATTGAAGTGCTTTTTTCGAGTGGGAGACTGGGAAACGAAAATTAGAGCACGGAAAGAAGCTAAAGAGGAATGGGGAAGAGTCAGATTTTTTGCTTACAGAGGCATTATAAAGGGAGCAGAAGGAGTGTGATTTACTAATGCTTCTACTTTCCCTGTCATCATTTTCGGAAGTACTTCCTTTTCTTTTTGGTCATCCTGACTTTTATATTTCTCGCATTCCAGCTGTCAATTCTCAGACCTTTAATGTAACTCTCTTGGTAATTCCTAATGACACTTTAATCTTTTTAATAGTCTGTCTTTTGACATACACTTCAAACCTTCAGTTTTCATGGAAATGGTAATCCCATTAACAAAGCTTCCAAACGGAAAAAAATGTGATTTTGGTCATGTTTTTTTGTGCTCCCAGATTGGAATTAGCTCCCAGGGTCAGTTGTTCAAAAGCCGATTAGCGCTAATCCAGTTTTAAAGTTTTAACCCACGGTTTTGTTTCCAACCTTAAAGAGATGGGTTTGTTCTATAAATTTGGGATTATCAATTTTTCCCAATGAAAATCAGAACAGTATTATAAGAACTGTAATGTTTTCCTTAGAGAAGCAATTGCTACCGTAATTTGTTTTTAACCCAGATTAATTTAACCCACTTTTGAACTACCCGGGCCCAGATTTTCTTTAATAACTTACTTCGTATTGTTACAGGAATTTCTTCATTGTGAGTTCATTTTCTTTCTAGAGCTGTCACTGGGAAAGAATTTTTAAAATGTGATGTTCCTGAGAAATGATATAGGCAACCCATAACATTTCTCCATTCATTAATTCATACTTTTTGGGCGGTATGGTTGAGGCAATTGCAAGGTAACTTGACTTTAAGCATCAAGGTGAAGGGTTTAAATATCGGCCACTCCGAGATTTCAAGGCTTGTGTGACCTCGGTCAGCTCGGCTTTTCATCTTAACGAGATTGGTGAAATGAATTCCCGCATTTGCTTGG
This sequence comes from Zoanthus sociatus, assembly GCA_025331085.2. NCBI lineage: Eukaryota > Metazoa > Cnidaria > Anthozoa > Zoantharia > Zoanthidae > Zoanthus > Zoanthus sociatus. Next base: position 3,208 of record JAOBAY020024515.1, on the reverse strand, counting down.
AGCTAAACTGTGATGGATTAATACCCTCTCAAAAATACCACAGTTTTTTTAATACAGAAGCCAATTGTATATAAAGAGGGTTTTATCTTTTCATGAGCGTTTGTTGAACAGAGCCCAGTTGTTTAAAAGCCGATTTGCACTAACCCAGGGTTAAACATTTTTAACTTATGGTCATGTTTCTAACTTTAAAGAATAGAATTTGAGTTGTAATTAGTGGATTGACAAGTTTTATCTTTTAAAATCCAAGCAGTATTCTAAAAACAAATTGTTAACCTTATTGTAAAGGAATTGCTCTTTGAATTTTTGCTTAACCCAGGATTAACAAATACTGGTAAGAAATTACATCAGCTTTGGCAGCTGATCTCTGGCAACAGATACCAAAACAAATGAAAAATTCAAACACGTTTCTTTTTCCAAGACAAATCAAGAAATAACTTTTATTGAAACAAATGAATTGTCCAAACCCAGTGGCCTTTTTTTAGTCTATTGTCCTTACGTGTATATGTTTTTGTTTGTGTGATTTTTAGTTTGTTTTCATTCCTACCTAAGATTGTCACAAAACAAGACTAGTGTCTAACTAGAAAACTAACAGAGTATTTAGACACTAGACATTTCCTCCATTGTCATCTATATTTAGGTTTTTGTTTAACTTACTTTGTACAAATACTTGACCTAAATATACTTATTCCCTTTTTCTTTTTGAATTATCCCGTAAAATTTGGAAATGTGAATAAAATTTATTGTATTATATTGTATTGTATTGTGTTGTATTTAACCAGCTTTGAACAAACCAGTCCAGTTTGTATTCAAAAGCACAATTAGCAGCTATTGACTGTCATCATGTGTTATCACTTATTACAGGTAGCCGAGATGAAGGTTACAGTTGACGGTCTGGAGAAGGAGAGAGATTTCTACTTTGGAAAGTTAAGAGAAATAGAGACATTCTGTCAAGAACATGAAAATGACGAGGGTCTCGTAGCACAGGACGTCTTCAAAAGTGTGTTAGCCATACTCTACGCGACAGACGTAAGTTTTGTAATCACACATTATAGTTCATGGTTGTCGCTTGTTTTTCACAAAATAATTGGGTTACTTGACAAACAGTGTTTCCGTCAGTTTGTTAATTTCTTTATTTGTAGAACATTAATTGTCCCAAATGCGTTTTCTTTATCTGAGACGGACGGTGATATCGATGTCTACCACTTAATACCAATTCTTATATCTTAATACAGTTATCCATTCCGATCATCTATCGTACATTTTATAGCTCCGAGTTTTTGATGTGAAGAAGTTTATGTTGTAGTCTAACCACCGCCAGGTTAGCCTAATTGGTAAGGTGCCAGTCTATCGTGCGGGAAGCTCGGGTTCAATTCCCGTTCGCACCAACACTCAGGGTCTTAAATTAATTGAGGAGAAGGTGCTACCCTTGCTGTAACATCTGCAAACGGTTAGACTTTTGCGTCTTCTCGTATACGTTAAATCGTAGGCCCTCGGAGACTTCTGTGTTTATGCGTATGATGTGAAAGGTCCCCTTCCCTTCCACCTTTTAGTGGTAAAGATGGTGTCCCCAATTAGAAGGCGATTGGCCTGCTAAATAAGACTTGACACCTAAATAAAGTCGTTATGTATTATTATTTAATCAGCTGTGCATGTGGTTGTTATAGATAGCTTAAGTGTTTTAAGCGAACTTGCCGCTAGAGTACTTCAGTGAAAAATTGCTTGTTTTCCAGGAAGGATTTGCCGCCCCAGAAGACGAAGTTCCCCAAGATGAGCAAGACGAATACTAATGGTGTGCTGCTATTCCAATAACAACAATAATTACCATATTGCTGTGGTTCTCCATTTTACGGACACAAAATCCTTTCTTGACATCCACCGGTGGATATAGTTTTCTTGCCTTTTCTGCAATCCTGCGTAATTACAGAAAGTGTTCAAATGAATAGTTTCTCTTTCTAGATTAGTATAACTATCTCCTAGTGATCACCAAGGATTTTGTGGAACCTAATGCAATATCTTGTTCCAGATTCAACTTTGTATGCGTTGATATTATGCAGAATATCTTGGTTTCCACATGTTTTTGTCACTTCCAATTAAAGTTTCCAATTTTCTTTCCGTTTTTAATATACAAAATCAACTTAAAGATCGAAAAGTGCTGAAATTAAACATGTGAAGTCTTTAGGTTTAAACTAATTTGGTCTTTAGTCGTAGAAATCTGTCAATGATAAATTGGAAAAATTTGGTGAGAAAAGACAATGTGAACGAAATTGATTGTCACCGGTGTTAGTAATATCACGCAAATACAGACATTAATTACCTGAAAACTTGGAAAAGCTTAATTACAAGAGCATGATATAAATCCTTTTGATATATTTGCGCCGATTAGAGTATCTGGACTTTTTAAAGTTGAACTACAAAAATTTATCAGGTATTTTCGTTTCCTCTCAAAGATTCGCTAGTCAATATATACGTGTATAACTTCAGTTAAATTATGGTTTCGTTCATCATTAAGAGTTCACATGAGCTTAATTATGTGTTTGAATTTTTTATTGTAAACTAAAATTGTGCTTAAGTGTAGTTTATCTTAACATTTCTAAAACGAGTGATAGATGGAGGAAGTTATGTCGTAAAACCAAGAGATTAATTTAGAAACGTTTTGTAACGACAACTTTTTTCAATCTAAATAAAACATGAAACCGACTATGTTTTTTCTTTGTCTGAACATGCCATAGCAGATAGAAGTTCCACTATCATAGTAAAATCCGCATGCCCTCAATAATATTCGCATCAACCACGCGTCACAAAGTTTATGTATGGGTGTTTAAAGGGTGAATCCAGTCCAAAAACAATGTATATGTAAATAAAAGCTATTACGCTTATTTCGGTCTAAGTGTTTTCGGTTAGTGTTCAAAGTTCGGAATTTTAACGCTATTATGTTCTCTCCCCTGCAGACGCGGTTTTGTCGGCATAATCAAAAATGTCAACAATTAGCCAACATCAAAAATATCATAATGCTCTTTGTTTGTCCACCCAAAATTGAGCATAAGCATTGATTTTCTCTTGGGACTTAAATTATCCTAAGAGAAACTGGAAACAAAGGCTGTGGAAAATTTTGGATGGACAAACAAAGAGTGTTTTGGTAATTTTGATTTCCATGGGTGAAGTTAAAACTATTACAGAAAAAAATATTCTAGTTAAATCAGTAAAAGTA
>JAOBAY020024450.1:0-14569 GCA_025331085.2 Zoanthus sociatus | reverse complement strand
GTTTGATCACGCGTTATTGCGGCATCGGTTAACACGTGTTTGGTCACGCGTTATCTAATGTCACGTCGACTAAAAATCTAAATGGTAAGACCCTTAAAGATGTCAATTTTAAAAAAACAAAAAATTAACTTATCTTTTTACAAATTACCCTGCAAACTAATACTATATATGAACGTCTAACATAAGTAAGAACTGTAAAAAGTTACAACAAAAGAAAACAATTCTCCCTTCAACAAAGCTTGACAGCAATTTATTTACCGTTGGTAACTTCTAGTAAATTATTTTAAATTGAGAATTCCCAAAGTAAAAATTATACGTAATTCAAAGCATTCTGTAACAGGTGCAGTACAGTATAGGGTAAAGCTGTGCTTAGAAGCTTTTTTCCAGATCTACAAGAAAAATTAAATATTATAATTATGCAGTATAAATTTGTAATTAATATATTTGCAGACTGCAATAAAACCATTTCAGAAAAAATCCTTCAAGCTAATGTCAACACTGACAAAGGAACTTAAAGTTATTCTTGCAGAAAAGCAGGTAGGTTTAATAAATTATTATTTGTTATGCAAACAAACCATTTTGGATTATTGAACTACAGCAGTTTCTTTATTGTACCCCCTTCTCATTAAAGCCTCTTTTCTCTTTTGAGCTGCCTTTAAAAAGTCCCTTTCCTTTTAGAAGCTGAAAAGAAATTTAAGCCCCTTTCTCATTTATATAGCCCCCTTTATTCACTTAATATATACTTTTCTATAGGATTTCAATTACAATAAAATATTTTATTTCACTGTCTTTACTGCATTGACATTAAGCTTTGTATATGTTTCAGCTTGTTGGCCCTTTCCTGTGTAGATCCTGTGCTTAATAGATTTGATCATCATTAAATAACACTTCAATAGATGTGTTTGTGGGGCACAAAATGTCTGATTCTGTTATATTTGATTTGGAAGTTATCTTTAATCTACAGTAGGATCTACATGCAGAATTCAATATACAGATTGATTCTTTAATACTTTAAACAAAAATAATGGTACTCTAACTCAAAGTCCTGTCTTGTTTTTAGGGTTGGAGAATACTCTGGCTAATTTGCCTGAATGTGATTGGCTCATTTGTTTTATTTATCTTCAGTGGATCAACAAACAGCTTAGGTGAGAAAACGTACAATTATTATTAATTATTATTATTTGTAATACCAAAATAACAGCTATTTATGGAGAAAAAAAGTGCCAGTGATAATAAGTACCAGTGACCATTCACAGAGCTGCCAACCCCCGAAGTTCAAAATGCAGAAGACTTTTTTCATGATGATGATGATGTACTCTACCAAAAAACCTGTTTTTGTCTAGCCTTCATATGACTCTCATTTTTTCTTTCTTTTATCAAATACTACTTCATACTAAAAAAACTATTGACCAAATTCATAATGGCGGAAGTCCATATTCAAAGCACGTCGCGATGCCAACAAACAGGAAGTCGAAGTTTGGAAGTACATCAGAGACAGCCCAGGAATTGGCGCGAAATCTTGTAGAAGGTGACAAAATAGTTATTTCTCGAGAATGCCATTGGTATCATCCAATCAGTATACTGGTTTAATGTTCCAGTTCCACAGGAGTGTAAACGTAGCGAATATCGGAGGCATTTATTACCAAAACAAGTATTCCTTAACTTAAAAATTTTTTTTTATTTTGTTAGCTATTATCTTCTTAAAATGTGGGAGATTTTCTGTAAAATGCGGGAGAGTGGGAGATCCAGCTAAAATGCATAAATCTCCCACAAAATGCGGGAGAGTTGGCAGCTCTGCATGCAAGATGATGAGTATAATGAATGATCTGATGAGCAGTGTTTTCAAAACTAGCCGTCGGCTGTCGCATCCAATGACAGCTTTTCCATTTGGGAACCTACAGTACTGTACTTTCCCTTATGCATTTTCTCTGTCCACTAAACCATTTCATTTATTATGAAACACATGCATCATAATTATTTAGCTCTTTCAAAACTGCAGTTACTTTGTTGAACTCTTGTTTGAACAAAATTTATTAAAATCTAATAATTAAAAATGGTTGTGTTTTTTGGTATCTGCAACTCCTACTGAACAAAATGCAACGTCTATATTGTTTGCGAAAACACCGATGGGCCAGCAGAGCAGTGACATTTATTCAGACAGGGTAGCTGTTTGTCTTTAGAACTATACAGTCACATATCATACCCAAATTCCGGGGCTGTTGTAATTTGCAGAATGCTGAATGCAGAACGTAACTACGGTATATGATAACAATACATTCAAGCTATTTGTAAGCTTCCCTTCATTGGTCACTATTCTAGAATAATCATGGAAATAAAACTCCTACAATTGCTCAAAGTTCGTTTCAAATCTATAAAATGGATATTAATATTAAGTTAGTTTTTACTTCTTTTAAAATAAAAAAACATGTTTAGTTTTAAAGATCGTACTCCTGATCAATGCTCTTAAATCTTGAGTAGACTAAGTAAATTGATATTTAATAGTCTATTAAATATCAATTTACTTGTGTTTGATGTAATTCCTGCGGCGCTGTAATTATTGGTAAAACCAGATGCCATTTTTCTACTAGGATTAAACAACACACAGTGAGCGATAAAAACTCACATATGTTTAAGCATTTTTCTGAATCTCCTCCTTGTAAAAGTTCACAATTATACACCTTCTTGTTTTACTATTCTAGACACAGCCAACACTCCCTTTGATCCGATTTCATATAAAGTAAAATTGTCTTAACTTTTGAACCTGTTGATGAAACCTTATTAAATGGCCATTCATTTTCGTTGTTTTTATAAGTATGAGCTAGAAATGTCTATGGTTTTGACTAGCTCTGAATTTTTTATTTTTTAAGAAAATTAAAATTTTTGACTTTAAAAAATCTAGCATGTAAAGGGTTAATAAGAATAAGCCCAATCTCAATACAGTAAACAATTACATCCCTTCTGTAAATACTTTTTTTACTTTGTAACTTCCGTTGCATTACTTGTAATGCATGATGTCATTACTGTAAATAATTTACATTAACTAGCTTACTACTTACAGTATCTGATTATCTATTGTAACCCATTCATTTTTAATTAAACTGATGATGGCATAAGATAAGATAAGACATAAAACATTTAGAATAGTACAAACAAACCAACAAGATGCAGGCATCTTTGTACAATGATAGGTAATGCCATAATTATAATATAACAGTTATAAATGCTATAATATTAAACATGAAACAATATTAATATCATGAATCAAAGACTTGGGAGAACTCGGAAAAAATCCAAGCCCCAGATGGGATTTGAACCCATGACCCTCTGTGATCTTGTCGGATGCTCTAACCACTGAGCTACTGGAGACTCTAAGGTGAGCAAGGGTTTATTTTTGGGTCTCAACTGGAACCACATCGCGCGGTTATACAGTCAAGCAAGTGCGTACACACATAAAATATGTAACATGCTACTGTAGTTTTTTGTTGGTGTTTAAACTATTTCTCCATTGGTTCACGTAGTATTTACAGCCTATAGATGTTTTCAACTGCACATTTGACCTGAACCTGATACATACAATATTTCATTCTTTTTCTTTTCAGCTCTAACTGCATTAAGTTATTTAACAATTTTTGATTTGTTTAGGTAAGTACGTGACAACTGAAATTAATATTAAATCAAATTAATATTTATTCTAGATACTGATTATTATAGTCCAGTAATAGATTGTATTATAATCTAGTAATAGATTGTATTATAATCTACTGAGGCTTCGGCCAAGCTTTAATCAATTGGGGTTAGTATTCATCTTAAAAAATTAATATTAACCTGATTAATATTTATTTAATGTTAATCATAATATTAATAAATTATTATTCTGACAAATAAACGAAAATCTGGATTATAATAGAGATTAATATTAATCTGGATGATATTATTAATAATAATCTAATCCTGAGTTTTTGCCATGCCTTAATCTGTTACTGGATTATAATAATCTATTACCGGATTATAATTATAATAATTAATATTAATCCAAGTTATCGTGTAAGTATTAATAAAGTTTTGGTAAATGATAGTTTTACTTGGGGTAATTTCTTGTCTATACTTTATACTGTCAAAAGTTCTATGTGATGAAATTCATTTCTGTATTATCTTCAATTTTCTGTAAAGTTTATAATTGAAGTTACAAATCAAGTACTGCCAAGAGTTTAACTGCTCAAACTTTAGCATTATTACATTTACTTTAGTGCTCACTAATTCTTTTGTGAGAAATAAAATTTATTAAGTAACTTTATCTAATATTAATATTAAATAATATAATTATTTAATATAATTATATTTTAGGCAATCAACGCCAATAAGCCCCAGATAATTCTTATGTTTGGCTGAAGTTCCATTTTCACAGGATGACGTAACACAATACACTTTTGTTTTGAAACAGTTTCAAAAAAATAATAAATAGATTCTTTGTGTGAAAAGGTTATTTTCTAAGAGAAATAAAACAACATTGTTTGTGTTTCTAGACAATAATAAAATTAGATTGTTACGATACATAAGGGGAACAGTTAAAAGTTAGAGGAAAAACATAACTTTGCCTAGTTTTTACTCAATGCTTTTCTCATACAAATTATTCTCCTACATGATAGCATTACTGCTATTATATATTGTCTAAAAACAGATATAATGCTGTTTTATTCCCTTATGAAATTTTTTTTTTTGATTACCTGACTGGCAAGTATTTATTACAGGGTTCCCATTGTCTTCTAGGCCATGGAAAGTTCTGTGTCATAATGGCCATGGAAAGTTCTGTGTCATAATGCATGGTTTTTATAAATACTGGAATGGGCAAATTTTTCTTTCTTTCCAAAAACAATCAATATGAAAATAAGGTATTTGTTTAAGTATTTCGATGTAACAACACTGTAGAACAAAAGATGCAACTTCACAAGACATGATTCTAATCCAAAAATAAATGTTCTAATAAAAGCATTTTGTCATTGGACAGGTCCGTCCTTTAATTTACTATTGGGTTCATCCAAATTCGTAAAGCCTAGAAACAAAGCTACTAAAATAAATATTGTAATTAATGGAATGCTGCGTCGGTGTTTCTACAGAAACAGTTTTTTTAAAAAAATGGATAAATTGTACACCGCAGTGAAAACAATGTTTTTATACTGACGTTTCGGACTGGAGTCCTTCGTCGGAGTGAATGCGTGAAAGATAAATAAAGAGGTGGTTATAGAGTAAAGCAAATCAAGATGACACAATGAGATGAGTATGTAGAAAACAAAAGGAAATAAAAGGATAAAGATGTGTGAAGAAAATAAAATGTTAAAACAACAAAAAATTTTCCAGGACGACAGATGGTTAACAGAAAGTGAAGCGTTCATTTATCCCGTGGGGATTAAGAGTGCCCAAAGTGTGAATTAGTCACATTTCTTTAGTCTTGCGACAGTCGTTGCCACCATTGATTCCAGAAAGACCGAATGCAACAAAATTAGAAATAGAATGACGATAAACATTCCTGACATATTTTGGGTGTTCACGGTTTTCCCGGTCACACTGTAAATATGTTGGCAAAGGGAGAGCATTTATAATTTATATCAGTGAGTATAAATATTCAGTTTAATAATTTTTTTTTTAATTTTCGATTCTCTTTTAGTCTTTTTACTTGCCTTTTGTCTCTGTGGGTCACATTACAGAAGCCATCACCTGCATATTCTTACGGGTTAGTATGTCTAGATACCTATTAAGAGATTAACCAAGTGTGAGGTCTGTATAGAAAATATCAGACCAAGGTCTTGACAGTACTGTCATATATTAAGAGATTATCAACTGAGCGCGAGGTCTGTATAGAAAATATCAGACCAAGGTCTTGACAGTACTGTCATATATTAAGAGATTATTAACCGAGCGCGAGGTCTGTATAGAAAATATCAGACCAAGGTCTTGACAGTACTGTCATATATTAAGAGATTATCAACCGAGCACGAGGTCTGTATAGAAAAACATTAGACCGAGGTCGTGACAGTACGGACGGAGCACAGCGAGTTTCATACAAAAAAGACCGAGGTCTGATATTTTGGGGCGGACGTGGCTGGCGCAGTTGGTAAGATCTCTGCCTCTCAACCACAAGGTCCCCAGTTCGATCCTGGCAGATTGCCGAGATTCAAATATTTGTGTGATCTTCTTTTCCGCCTAAGCCAACTCAGCTTTCCATCCTTCCGGGGTTGGTAACTGAGTACCAGTGTTTGCTGGGAGCTAACCTGCGATGGATAAGTGTCCCATCCAGGGGGAGTCAAAGACTCTCATCCGCTTAACACTACAGAAACCGGAGATTAGCGCCGGCTCCATGGGCCACTAGGCTTGTAAAGGATTTAGCTTTTTTTTTAGCTGATATTTTGACATACAAACTGAGCAAGCGAGGTTGATAAGTCTTTTATAATTATATTTTTTACATTTTTTGCTTCTGGTAATTTATCCCAAGCCTACTTCTACTGTACGTTAATCATCTGAAATATCCAGTAGTTTTCCAAAAGCTGCGGAAATGTTTAAAAATTGTTTCTCTTTATTTTTGGATTTTTGAAAATTTTCTAAAAATTTTCTGGAATCTTCGGAAGAGCTCGAAAATCTTCGGAAAAGTTCGGAAATCTTTGGAAGTTCCTTTAAATTATTTTTTAAGTCTTTTTGCGAGTTTCAAAAATTTTCTGAAAATCAACATCCGGGAAACAGGTGTGAATATGCACGTATACGGCTAGTGCACTGAATATGCATTTTGACAGACCGCACATCAACCAATCAGAAAGCAGAAAATTGCAAGGTCATATAATACCAAGTCAGCTTTGCCTATTCATAAACTGAGAAATAAAACTATGCCTTCATAGCCTGGTGAAAACCGGAGGCGAACATTTGGGAGCAAAACAACGAAAACCCGAGATGGAGCTGAGGGTTTTCACCTTCTCGAGAACTGAAAGTCCAAATTATGGACTTTAAGCAACGAGGACAGGAAAACGAACAACGAGAACTCAGAAAAATCACATTACTGGTTAACACTCTACTTCTGTGTGCGAGTTATTAGGATTACGTTTTCTCTGCCTTGAATTTTGTGAAAAGAAAATGTTGGAATGTTTTTCCATGAAGCTAAACAAATATTTACTGAGAATATTTTGTTATTAAATGTCCTCATAGTCCAGATAACTCCACAAAAAAAGTGTTTTTACGTTCTAATTTTAGCGATAACTTTGTGTTGGTGTGTACTCAGCTCTATACATTCCAACGTGCAGTTATTGTATTTACTATTCTTCTTTCCCGTCTGCGCTGGTGTGGCCATCCTCGTTGCTTAAAGTCCCTATTAGGGGCCTTATACAACGAGGATGGGAACACGAACGATGGCGGCTCAGAAAAATCTCATTTCTGGTTCGTTCTTTTCTTTTTTGTGCAGGTCATTAGGTTTGTTTCTTTGCTTTAAACTTTGTGAATATGAAAACGATTTTTAAATGTTTCTTCGAAAAGCTAGTTTTTGCTGTTACATCCTCGTAATCTAGACAACTCTAAAAAATAGGTAGTCATGGACTACATGTAGCTACAGCAATAGAATTCTTGCCTTTGGCGAGTGATATAGAGCAAACGCTTCTTCAGTAGTCTGTTGAATTTTCAAAACGACCGTGTTCTTGGGTACCCTGTGTGACTCCTATAGCCCAATGCATATCTACTTGGGTACCCTGTGGTTATTAGTTACATCCCTCATCCTGTTACACAAACCCATGAAAAAGTAGCTACCGCTGATATCAGCTGTAGCTACAAAAATGACGTTGAAGTACTCTTGGTAAATCAGATAGAACTCAGACAGGAAGCTGTTAAGAATCACAACATGACGCTGTCACTATTTCATTAAATTTTATTTAATATAAGGTAAAAAGTTAAATCTTCACAAGTCCCCCGTTATATAAATCATAGCAAATTAACATTAGTATTCGTTCGTGATGGGAGTCTGGGCTACCTATCCTTATAGAGGGAAGTGTAGGCTACTGTATGTCTGTTTCTATGTAGAGCGTGCACGTTTTGTTACAGCTATGATTTTGTCTCTCTATAGAAAAACTGTGTTAGTGACTGCTGCTGCAGGGGCTCTTGGCCTTGCTACAGTTGATATCGCTTCCAACGCATTGAGAGCCAAGGTTGGTTAAGGCCACTAATGTAACAATCTCGTTGATGTCTGTGCGGGCGTATTAGGAAAACGAAGACATGAAAAACAAATACCGAAGACCCGAGAAACGAAGACCAAAAATGAAGACCCATTACTTAACTCCTATATAGCAATTTAAGGAAATGACTTGTTTTAGGTTTTGCCAGAGCCCCATTTGCGGATCCAGAAAATGAAAAACTTTAGCTAAAGACCCTCGCTTAACATTGAAATTTAACAAATGATCAGTAGAGCACGTTGTAGTACGTCGATAATAATTGACAGATAATAAATGCTTGAGACTCTGACTACGTCTGAAATAAAGTCGAGAGTTTGTGGCCTTTTCACTAAAAAAAACTACAGAAGAGTCTTCGTAGATATCCCAGATCGGGAAAAAGAAATATTATTATCGATGCTTATCTAGTAACGATTATTGTGCCAGTTCGTAAAACGGTGGCTATGTTGAAGATATTTAAATCATGACATGTGAATGCTTGCAGTTATTTGAGACAGTTCTAGCCTGTTCACAAGTCTATAAGAATGTAACAAATGATCTCGCTCTCCTATATATAAGAGTCTTTGTAGCTCAGTGGATAGAGTGTCCACCATGTTTGTGGATTCAAATCCCGTTACGGGCTCAGAATTTTTCTGAATATTGTTTGTTGAAAAGAATTAAGACAGAAGTTAGAATTTATTCCTACAAACCATTGCCCAAATTTATGATTATTTACAGAAAGGCATTTTAGTAATTAAATTAAAACAATGTTCTTCTCGAGTGAAAACTAGCTAGCTAAAGCTAAACCCTTTACGAGCCTAGTGGCCCATGGAGCCGGCGCTTATCTTCGGTTTCTGTAGTGTTAAGCTGATGAGAGTCTTTGATTCCCCCTGGACGGGACACTAATCCATTGCAGGTAAGCTCCCAGCAGATGCTGGTACTCATTTACCTACCCCGGAAGGATGGAAACGTGAACATTTTAAAACACACGGCTGGTGAGTTTACTCATCTGCTATTTGTTATATTGACTCTAGCTTATTGTCTTCGTTTTCGAGGTCTTCGTTTACATAACACCCGCCTGCGCAGTTTGCTGCCACAAAATGCAAAGTTCCCGATGAACTTTTTGATTTTTTTCTTAATCTTAGACTACTGAGCAACACTGTAACGATTGGTTTCAATTAATGTGTAAGTACATTACACCTTAAAAATACCACTTCTTTGTCGTTAATGTTCTGCTCACTACTACAACTTTTATAATAAAATAATGAAATAAAGAAAGTTTCTTTTAATAATTACTCAAATAATGTTGCAAGCCAAACGGTATCATAGAAAATACATTTTATAACATAATATTTACCGCTGATGAGGAACCTTAAAAATTACTTTCAAGTTGCTGACTACCCCTTAATTTCTTCATTTGTACCCCAGCATGAAACCTGATACAGTGGTTGATAGGGTAATGACTGTGAAGATTGTTTAACATTGTAATTATTGATATCTGGTATACAACCTCAATAGACCATTTTCCAATTTGCCATTACCGCTGACAAAAATGACAGCGTACTCAATTGGTGCAGTGTTAGCCTCACTATGAAGTTAAATATTCCTAAATACTAATGCAGTTTTACACTACTTGCAACTGTGTGTATTGTTGAACGTGTGACGTCTCGCTCTCTCTCTCGCAAGTATTTTTGAATATTAAACGTCAAAACATGGCTAAGACTGTATAAAATGAAACCGTAGCTATTTAAATTAGCAGGGACAAGGAATTCGAAGCTGGTCTGTTATCTTAATTATGTTTTTTTTTCTTTTTTATTCTATTTAACAATATACAGGTTATTGGGGCGGCGGGCAGCCACGAAAAATTGGACGTAGTCAAAAACATGGGAGCTTCTCACACTATTAATTATAAGACAGAAAGCATTAGAGAAAAGGTAGACAAAACAGTTGTGATAAAACAATACCATTGTGAATAATAACAATACATGATAAGTATACACACATATCGTAAGTATTCTTTTTCTATAGCCATCTAACTTTTAGATTAAATAACAAACCGCTGTTTGAGTGTTATTTTTGTAAAGTTAAACACTCATCCAGTTATATGTAAACGATATAACTTTTACTTAATCTAATACTAAAGATAAAAGATATTTTTGGCAACATGCAACTTTGCGAGCATCGTGAATGGAAATGAAAAAGATGTTTTTACAACGCATGCGCAGTCGTATCACGTGATATGTTTTTAGAAGACCACTGACCATGCAAGATGGTCGCAACTTCACACATTGCCAAAATTATCTTTTAATTCCAATATGAGATTAAGCTAGAACTAATATATAATAAGGTTGCCATTGTAATGCCGCGTATCAACCCCTATCAGTTTAGGAGCGTGATAAATGTCTTCTACAGCAATGCTTTTCGTTACCTTCATCACCAAAAGTTCTCCATTGCAGAAACGTAAGACTAAATCCACAGCTATTCAGTCAGAGGGGTCTTAATGTCCCAGATAAAAAAAAAAAAACTTAATGATGTTTGTTAACAACCTAGTTCATCGGCGTACAAGATAGATAGTTTCTACTTGCAACTTGGAAAGTGCATGTTGAGGGATTAAAATATAGCGAAATCTAAATATTTCAAAAAAGCCTTATTTTGCACGGAGAGCCTGGAGAACTTTGGCGGAAAAAAAGATCTGAAATGTGCAAAGTGCAACAGAGCCCCAGGACTTACCAACTATGCCGACCATGTGCATATGTTGTTATTTTGTAATTTATTTTTTAGAACATTTTTTTGGCTTTCTATTAAAAGTTAAAAAATTTACTTACATGATAACCAGACAAAAAACGTAAATGAAGATTGGGTAACTGTATACACATGTAAGTAACTGGTGACAGATAAATCAAGATAAAATGAAGGTAAAATTGAAGCTGGAGGTATATGTAATTTCTTAATTTGCACACCCCACTATCATTTATATCTTTTAATTATTAATTTAAAATAATAAGATTTTGTTGTGTGCGTAATTGTGAACGTTAAACTTTTTTTCTGTCAATATTGGTCAACTAAAATACTGGAATTTGTGTGAACAGTAATTCAGCATGCCCTTGTTCTTAGTAAATTCCTAACTTTTTGAAAAATTTCCATCCGTAAAATGCGCGTCATAAATAAACCTTTTTTTCAATTTCAATTGTTATTTTAACTTAATTTTTAAATGGACATTGCTAAGCTGTCAAAACTTTGTTTTCAGCAATATATTTGTATCCACCTAGAGTGCATAATTTGAACTGCTCTTTGTAATTAGATGATCCAATGGTTTTCTTGTTTGTTTACTGTTCTTGTATTGTTTTCTCCAAGACAAAAGAGTTTACAAACGGTCGAGGAGCAAATGTAATCATGGAGCAAGTTGGAGGAAATGTGTTCAAAGAATGCTTGAGAAGGTAATAACTCTGGCTTTAAACCTTTTTTTTCCTTTTTATAAAGGAGTTTTTTTTCTTGCACAGACCAAATTAATAGAGGAGCGATATCTGTGGAGTCTATTATTGTTGTAGCACTAATTTCAGGATCTTTTTAAAACTACCGTAGTGTTAAACTGTTTATTCCATGCCTTAAAAAATTCAGCAAATCAGGGGCCAGGAAAGCCGTTGCATATTCTGCGGTATCCAACGGGTAGTATTCAACGGGTAATATTTCCCGCCATTAATACTTGCGAGCGACTATCGAAATGGCGCCAAAACTGTGTGCGTACGTTTTCGAAATGGCGCCAAAATTGTCGGTCAGCGTCGTGAGAGTAAAAATTAAACAGTGCTCGCCAGAGCTTAAATCGCCAGCACAAACTGTGGTTTTAGTTCTTCGTTCTCCATGCGGGGGACAAATTAGTTAGTTGTATTTTTTGGGACATTGGATAAATTAGTTAAAAGGCTCGTGTGTATACGGAAAATACAAGTGACGCCTGGCATATTCCACGGTATCTCACTTAAAAACATTGCATAACTACTATATATTGTGTTTAGTGACATTAAAGTTCAAGGTTAACGTGAAGGTTTAGGTAATAGCTCAGTTAAAGCTGAAGGTTTAAAGGTGAAGGTCGAGGTAATAATGAAGTAAAGTAAAGTAAGTTATACGTAAAATATATGGTAATGGTTAAAGTAAAGTTGAAGGTAAGATGAAGTTAAAGTTTTGGAAAAGGTAAGGTGAAAAAGGAGGAAGGTGAAATTTAGTGTTAAGGTAAGATGAAGGTAAGTTGAAGCCGTATAGGTAAATGTTTAGATGTACATTACGGTACAGTTAAATGAAGGTTAAGTTAAAGTTGGAGGTAAATATTGAAGTGAAGGTGAAGGTACAGGTAAACTTAAGGTCAAGGTAAAGTTAAAGCTGGAGGTAAATTTTAAGATGAAAACTACGGTAATGTTAAATGAAGGTTAAGTTAAAGCTGGAGGTAAATATTGAGGTGAAGGTGAGGATACAGCTAAAGTTAAGGTGGAGATAAAGTTGAAGCTGGAGGTAAATTTTAAGATGAAAACTACGGCAATGTTAAATGAAGGTTAAGTTAAAGCTGGAGGTAAATATTGAGGTGAAGGTGAAGGTACAGCTAAAGTTAAGGTGAATATAATGTTCAAGCAGGAGGTAAATATTGAGGTGAAGGTGAAGGTACGGTTAAAGTTATGGTGAAGATAAAGTTAAAGCTGGAGGTAAATGTCGAGGTAAATGCTGAGGTGAAGGTAAAGATAGGGTAAAGTTAAGATGAAAGGGAAGTTTCAAGAAACTGGACGGGTTAAAGTTAAGGTAAGTTAAGGTTATGGTAACAGTTTCACTTGAAATATCTCAGCAACCAAATTAGCATTTGAAAAGATATTTTTTACTTTAAAAGCTGCTTTTAAGGACAATCGTTTTCAATAAAAAATAAAATATGATATTTTTTCGCATTTCAACATGTACCGTAACCTTTAGGCAAAATTGAATTTAAGTTAGCCGGAGGTAAAGATTAAGTGGTAGAGGAAATAAACAGCAAGAGAACATAATTTTATATTGAATTTTATAAAACTTTAACTTTAAAAAAAGTAGACACTGACAGTGTAGCAATTGGTTTACGAAGAGCAGTTTTTTTTTCTTAATCCTTAAGTATTGCATGGGATGGCTACATTATTCCAGCAGGATTTGCTTCAGGAGAGATACCTAAGGTATATATATGTTGTGTAGCTATATATTATCTGTTTTGTAATATAGATAGGACCCTGCACACGCTCTGATTGATCAAAAATTCATGTTTTATCAGAGTATAAAACGTAGAAAAACTTATATGCAATAATTGTTCCGAAACAATATTTTAGTCCACGGAGCAAATTTTGTGAAGTTTGAAAAATACTACTTTTTATGTCCAGATTACATTTGGACTTCTTTTCCACCATGAAACTGCCGTTTTACTGATTTTTGTCTTAAGACATGTTACTTTATCTTTGTTGAGATGAACTTATCAGCTGCTAGCGTTTAGGTGTATAAATTTCATAAATGGAATGCTGCGTCGAGGTTTTTAGAGAAGCAGTTTTATAAGTAGATAAGTTTTACACCGTAGTGAAAATAATTTTTTATACTGACGTTTCGGACTGTAGTCCTTCGTCGGAGTAAACGCGCGAGAGATAAATAATTTATTGCTTCAAAGTTATCAGATCAACAACATCATAACGTCGAGGAAAACCCCGTGCGTGTCGTCCTCCCGTTCAAAGACCAGCAAGCAGCCGACACCGTGAAGAAACAACTCAAAGAACTGTCAAGTGTGACAGGCAAGCCAATTGAACCGGTGTTTATAAGCCAGACGATCGGCCAAATTATCAAAAGACGGGAGAGGAAGCTCAAGATTTTAAATCAACAATGCGTTGTCTATTATTATAAATGTGATCTGTGTGATGTAGATTATGTCGACTACGCACGCCGGCACTTACATCAACGCATTGTTGAACACAAAAGTAAATGTTCCGTGGTGGGCAAGCACATCATTGAGAAACACGACAATAACACTGATAACCTACATAATTCTTTAAATTTGACTACCTCATTTATGAAATGTTTTTTTAACAGAAAACTCAAACCCAGTCTCAACTCTCAATCTGACTCAATCCGCGCAAAGTTATTTACCTAACACCTTTTTTTTCTTTTCTTTCTCTAAACAATTTTTCTGTACTTGCATTTAAATCAGTGACTCAGTAGTATATAATGTAAGTTATTTGCAACTATTTATTCGAGCTTGACAATGACGTCAGTAAGATGCCGAAACGTTGCGTGTATATAGTTTCGCTTTTATTTTTATTAAAACGTTTGTCTCGATCTTTCTTAATTCACATGATAAATAAATAATTTAGCTATCCCTCATAAATAAAGAAAATTACCTCTCACTTATTCAC
>JAOBAY020024393.1:0-14571 GCA_025331085.2 Zoanthus sociatus | reverse complement strand
AAACACCCCCTCCCCAAACAAAAAAAACCCAAAAAAAAAAAAAAAAAAAAAAAAAAAAAGCGGCCTCCCTCACTGAATTTTGAGAACATTTTGATGATAAACCGGGAATTTTTTTTAAGTGGCCTAACTGAAAAAAGGGAGTATAATTTGAGGTTAATGCACTCAGCGAGTGAATTATCGGGATTTACCTGCGCGAGCTCACTAACACCACAGCTATTACACCGCCAAAATGTGCCAGACTTTTTTTTTTTATCATTTTTTTTGTCACTTTTTTTTGTCACTAATGTATGCTTTGTTATGATGGCCCTAGAGTTGTTTTCTACTCTTTTCTATAAGAATATTGTTTTTCGGACCGAGGCTGGATGATTCTTATTTTTTGGCCGATTTTAGGCTCAAAATATTCTTACGAATATTTTTAGTTTCGGGAATATCGGTGACATGGAATTTCTGTTTCTAAAATGGCTGTGGTATCAAAGAGCTGCAAAGGTAACAGATCTGTTTATGGCTTTGCCATTTGGGATTATAGTGCAATTGCAATACATGTAATCAGTAATGTTTTTTTTTTTCAAACATGCAAAATTATATTCTTAACAACATCTGAACCTCGGCATTATTTTTAAAATATTCGTAAAATTTGGCCAATTTCAGCCTCAATATTCTTATAAAAAGAGTCTAATTCTTCAGTAGTTTAGGTAGAACGGAAAGGTATATAGTTCAAGGTATTTCTCCATGAATAAAATGCGCCACATATCTTGGTCTTTAATATGCTGTTTAATTAACATTTCCACGATACACGGTTTCCACGAAAGCGATCACAACGTGTAGAATCATGTTTAGTGTGGTCTGTTTTGCTACTTTTAAGCCAGTAGAGGAAAATCCTCACAGAATGTCAAACTACAAGCTTACAAATAAACTAAATATTGATGGATTAACTTCCCAATGACCATTAATCCAGAGGAGTATTCGATACTTGCCTTGTTTCTTAAAAAGCTGGTATAAAGGGGACCTACGCGGCCAAGGCGTCCTGCTTTGTAGAGACTGTAAAAGATCGTTTTTGTCCAAAAAATGTTGTCAGCAAAATTTAAGTTTTAACAAATGGCGTAACAAAAACATAATTTTGAAAAGTTGTAACAAGGCAGAAGCAACTGTGAAATCATAACTGATTGTTTAGAATACACCTGCAGTTGTATATACCTACACAATTTGAGATGAAACGGATAAAAACTGCAAAAGTTGCCACATGTGGCGCTCTTTTTGCCCACCGTGATTGTGTAGCAACTGATCTATCTCTTCCCCTCATCCGATTTAGAAGCTTGAGTGACTGACAGCACGGAATTATGTAACGGAACAGGTCAAAACACGTTTTCTATTCGAACAGTTGGTGAACCCGGCGTGCAGCGGCAGGACATCTTAAGATCTGTGCTACATCTTTTTATAGATGACAAGACATTAATGAGTAGGAATGATAGGAGGAGGCAACCTAACTCAGAGGTCAGCGTGGTGGATTTGCATGCTGCTGTGCCAGGCTGAAAGCACTCTCTGATCGCAGTTAAGATTCGTCTCAGATGATCCTTGAGTTTTCTCTTACCATTCCTACTTAACTTCTCAGAGTAGTTAAAACAACACCGTTTGAAATACTGGAGCCTGGAATGCGAAAGTCAGATCCACCACAATTTGTTAATAACCATCTGATTTCTCTCCGGCCCACCGTAAGTGTCAAACTCGGAGAGATTACGACCTGACAAATGAAACATTCTGTGGTAAAAACATCAAGTTTTATAACGAGCTTTCGGTTGTCAGACTGCAACCTCCAACGGATTGTTACAATAAGTCCGGGGGAAGGGGGAGGGAATTGGGGGAATTGCGGCTAGACCTTCACAAAGCTGACCCTGTTCTAAGCTAGAAATGGCTTGATTTTGAAACCCTGTACTAAACTAGAAATGGCTTGAGTTTTGATACCCTGTTCTAAACTAGAAGTGGCTTGATTTTGATACCCAGTACTAAACTAGAAATGGCTTGATTTTGATACCCTGTACTAAACTAGAAATGGCTTGATTTTGAGACCCTGTACTAAACTAGAAATGGCTTGATTTTGATACCCTGTACTAAACTAGAAATGGCTTGATTTTGATACCCTGTACTAAACTAGAAATGGCTTGATATTGACACCCTGTTCTAAACAAGAAATGGCTTGATTTTGATACCCTGCTCTAAACTAGCAAATCAAGATCCTTTCAAGTCAGTTTGAATTTTAAAAAAAACAGCTAAATGGGACAATGGATAGTCTTGCTGTCTTCGTGTTTCAGGAACAAAATAAACAAACGGCACCGATTAGTAAATGAATTCTAAACCTGTAAACAGAGATCAGGCGTGTATGAATCACGGAAAAATTCTTGTACATCGAGATCCTCTCAAACCAATTCTCAATCGGGAAGAATTGTAGCATCTTGTACTAAGCCGTTTGTAAAGTATTGCAATATTTTATTCCCTGTTCTAGACAAGACTTTCCGTGATTTATACACCCTGTTATATACTGGATGGCCTGAAAACCATATCCTGAACAGCGGCACATACCCGTATATAGTCAATATATTGAAGTATCCCCGGACAATAAATACGGATAACTTTTGTTTACAATTACATATGTCAGTCTTACGCTACAATTAACGAAAAAGTAACAAATAATACGACATTTCCTAAATTATAAAATAGAGTTCTATATTAATTAGTACTTTACTGAAAAACTACCAAACATATCTCGTTGTTTAACAAACACCTGTATTTGGTTAATAAAAAACGGTATTGTTGCGGTAAAAGTTTGGAATTTTTTTAGCATTTAGTGTTAGGTGCGGTGTACCAGGATTCTAGCGTACGTCTGTGGCGGTTAACTCCTTATTAATATTTTCTACTGGAAGACGTTTCATTTACTATGTCTATGTTTAATCCTTGTCGCACTTCGAGAATTTTCAATCTGAGAAATAAGTTTTACAGCCTTCTCTGAAAATACAAGTATAAAGATTGAAGTTTTTCATGAGAAGTTTAATTTTACGGTCGCAAAAAGTGTACCCCATTCTTTTCTTTCTAATTTGTATTTTTCTGCATACCTCACTGAGGCCAGACATTTTATATCGATTGTTTTTTCAGATTTTTTTTGTCAGAGAAAGCATGTCAGGGAACTATAATTAAAAATAAAAATGTAATTAGACATAAGAGACCGAGGAATTTTAGAAATCTCTTAATTTATTGAAAATCTACTACAAAGCCCAGCATGATGTCATGTTTTTATACTCTAAATTTTTAAATAATTTCCAACAAAATCTAAATTATTAATTGTTCATAGCTAGAATTTTTTTAGCTTATACCGCCGCCTGGTTAGCCCAGTTGTTAGGGCGCCAGTTTGCTGTGCGGGAGGCTCGGGTTCGATTCCCGGCCGGACCAACACTCAGGGTCTTAAAATAATTGAGAACTGAGAAGGTGCTGCCTTTGCTCTAACATCTGCAAATGGTTAGACCTTCGTGTCTTCTCGGATAAGGAAGTTAAACCGTAGGCCCTTCCTGATGTCGCAAAGAGTTGGGTAGTGATCCCGGTGTTGTGGTCTGTTTCTTCAACTGAGGGCACTTCTTATCGGCTGCCAAATTGCGCCATAACAGGTGAGCTGTTCAAACCTGTATTTACTTGTAAAGCGCTTAGAGCTCTATAGAATAAGTGCTATATAAATATTGTATTATTATTTAAAGTCATGAAAGGCTAATTCCAAACATACAGCTAATAATATAAATGTGTCATGATATTAGATTAGTGAAAGAAAGTGCCCTAACTCTATTTCCACAGGGGTTACATATTCGATGGCAAAGACTCTTTTTATGTTCAACCTGTCAGTTCAAAGACGAAGGAGGTATGCCAATCTACTAATTCTGTTTTCACGACCTTGATAATTTCTTTCGGGCACTGCTAAACAGTGAAACAACAGCAAAACAGCAAAACAGTTCATCTTAATCTGCCCCTAAACCTAATCCCAACCCTAACATTAACCCTAGGGATAGGATTAGGTTTAGGGTTAGCTTTTTTGCTGTTGCAGCTGTTTTGCTGTTTCCCTGATTTGCAGTGCACAATTTTTTTCTAAAAACCTTATCAAATTTTGGGAGGACCACTCCTACAAGTCTGCAAAGGTTATTAGTCAGACTACGCGTAGCGGCCCGACTTTAGTTTTACCTTTTTGCCAATTTGTCTATCTATCTGTCACGTCGCGTTTGGTCAATAGGGACCTTACGCAACGAGAACGGAAACGTGAACGACGACGGCTCAGAAAAATCACAGTTTTGGTTTGTTCTTTATTTCTTTGTGCGGGTCATTAGGGTTTTGTTTCTTTGTTTTATTTTTTGTGAGTAGAAGAACAATTGATTGTTTCTCCGTGAAGCTAAACAAATACAGAGAAAGTTTTTGCTGTTACGTCCTCGTAGTCTCGACAACTGTAAAAAAGGCCTTTTCACGTTGTAATTTTAGTGACAACTCCGTGCAGGTGCGCAGCTCGGTGCATTCCAACGTGCACTTATTGTATTTACTATTGTTCTTTGCCGTCGTCGTCGGAGTTGCCGTCCTCGTTGCTTAAGGTCCCTAATTACTTAGTGTAAGACCTCGCGAATTTTTCCGAAAAATGCACAGAAATCCCAATGTAGCCCGACTACAAGCTCTTAGAGCGTCTAGTCTATTACGACCTGCACACTGAGCATGGGAAAGTGCACGTGATTATAGGGTCTCCAAAAAGACAGCATAAAGAATCTTTTTCCAAAGAGTAACCGATTTTTGTAAAAAAAAATTGTTTTTAACATTTTCAAAAAGATGCATCAATGAAGATTCGTTATTGATATGGGATCATTTCCCTATTGGGGCGTAGTAATTTATGCATGCAGTTTTATTGTGTACACCTATAGAAAATATGGTCTGGGTAAGGTTTAGTTTGTTTGATTAAACAATAGTACGCCCCAATACGGAAATTTTACCATTGATATTATCATTTTTCCCCACTACTTTTGTTGTCACTGTTACTGTCATGCTTACTATCTTTATTATTAATCCTTTCTATTTAAACAAATTCTTCTTTAAAAAGACTATGGGAGAAAACAAATGTTTAGTTTTATCTCCCACCTTTCGCAGGATGGCAAATTTCGTCACATCTTTTACAATATGAAAGATTTAAAGAAAAAGGAGCATACTTGCGGTAAGTGCATAGCAAAACAAATAAACTTTTAAAATAGATAAAATAGATTAAACTACTCGTTTTTAGTTGTTAATGCAACTTTAGAGAACAAATTGAATTAAAACAATCATTAATTAAATCAAACAAATTCCTCTGTTTTTTGTGATTTAGAGCTGTCATGAGCGATATTCGCGATATATGCAAAAAATTTAAGAAAAATCTAAAGAACACAGGTATTAAGCGATTCAAACCAATGTTTCTATGCGATACTATTGCAACGCTTTAATTTTTCCCAACACAGCTATGTAGCTTTTGCAGTACAATAATATGCAATACATTACAATTCAATGCAATGCAATACAATACAATACTATACTATACATTACATTACAATGCAATTCAATGCAATATAATACAATACAGTAATTACAATGCAATGCAATACAATACTATACAATACATTACAATGCAATTCAATGCAATACCATACAATACAATACTATACTATACAATACATTACAATGCAATTCAATGCAATATAATACAATACAATACATTGCAATGCAATGCAATGCAATACTATACAATACATTACAATGCAATGCATTACAATACTATACAATACATTACAATGCAATTCAATGCAATATAATACAATACATGCAATACATTACAATGCAATGCAATACAATACTATGAAATACATTACAATGCAATTCAATGCAATATAATACAATACAGTACATTACAATGCAATTCAATGCAGTACAATACTATACAATACATAACAATGCAATTCAATGCAATATAATACAATACAGTACATTACAATGCAATGCAATGCATTACAATACTATACAATAGATTACAATGGATTTCAATGCAATGTAATATAATACAATAAAATACAATACCGTACAATACAATATATTATAACATAATACAATACAATACAATAATGTGGTTAGTAATGTTTAAACATATTATATTTATCACCAAGGTCACAGAAATCCTTTGTACTGATTAGCTTTTTTCACTTTATCAGGTGTAGGTCATATCGCTGATTCCTTTAAGTTTAACCCAAAACAGCTCCTCCACGGCTCTCATCACCAACATAAAAGGGTAAGTAAATAACAATGTTTGTTATCATCATCATCATCTCATTATCATCATTGTTATCGTCGTCATCAGAATCATCATCATCACTATCATTATCATCTTCATTATCGTCGTTGTGGTCATCCTCGTCATCATCACTATCATCATTATCATTATCACCATCGTCGTCATAATCATCATCGTTATCATCACCATCTTCATCATCGTCGTTGTGGTCATCTTCGTCATCATCATCAATCATCATCATCGTCATTATCATCATCATCGTCATCATCATCATTGTCATCATCATCCTCATCATTATCATCATCATCATCAGAAAGAAAGTGTTACACGAGTTGGATGCTCAGAAAAATTCTGAGTCACTGACGGAAATCGAACCCGCAACCTTCTGATTACCGGTCAGATGCTCTACCCATTGAGCTACAAAGACTCACATGAGGAGCTGAGTCACTGGTTGAGTTCTTGTATACATTCCCGCTGGACATACGTCTCGCATCTGCTCGCTCGATATGTCCGATAGTCATATATACTATTCCCGTCGACAATCGTCGACGATTCCCGTCAGTGACTCGGAAAATTTTTTTCTGAGCATCCAACTCGTGTAACACTTTCTTTCTAACTTTACACCGAGTTACGTACTTCCATATGTTTATCATCATCATCGTCATCGCCATCATCGTCATCATCATCATCATTACTATCGTCATTATCATCATCGTCGTCATCATTAACAACGTCATTATCATCGATATCATCATCAACATCGTCATTGTCGTCATCATCATCGTCATCGTCCTTAATAACGATACTAATGATGGTAACAACAACATGCGACGATGATGAAATTTCTTTCTTCCAAATACCTGCCTTTTGAAAATCTTTGTGCTAGAAACAAAAGTTATTAAACCAAGTTTGTGTTTTCTTTAATTTAGGTCCGACGCAATGTTTTAAAGGAATCTAAGTATGTAGAACTGGTTATCGTTAATGACAACAGACAGGTACACTACGAGTTTGGTCTTTATATTTCCACAAACGTTTCTTTAGTGTTACTAGATTGCTTCGTTTTTATTATGTTTGAAATTGAATGTAGTATCTATGAATAACATAATATTAATGAAATGAAGACTGATATGCATCTCTTTGTATACATGATTACAATTAATTGGCAAGAATTAGTTTCATACCGTCCAGATTGAAGACATATAATGATGATGAAGAAGGCTTCTGAACCTTTCAAAGCCTACATCGAGGAAGGGAAGTTGAAGGAAAAGCGGGCATCTCTTTTTTTCTTTGGCGACCGCTGACAATGTTTTTTAGATCGGTCCTGCCGGTTATTTCCGCTTCTACTAAGAAACAGAAAACCATCCTAGAAAGAAAGTGTTTCTCGAGTTGGATGATCAGAAAAATTCTGAGTCACTGACGGAAATCGAACCCGCAACAAATAACACCAACGATCGATTCCCGTCAGTGACTCACAATTTTTTCTGAGCATCCTAATCGAGAAACACTTTCTTTCTAACTTTATAACCGATTTGCATACTTCCATATATTATCATTTGGGTAAGAGAACCATCCTACTCGTTCTTTTGATTATAACTATTTTTGTGTTTCTTATATGGTAAAAACTGCTGTTTAACTTGCTGCATTTGTTTTTCTTTCATTATCATGTTAATTTTACTTATACAGTTTCATTCAATGATAATCTTATATCAAACAGTTTACTATTTTGGTAAAATTGATTTTAATTTTTAAACGATTTTTGAACTAGTTGAATAACTATTTATCTTATTTGTCTTCAAAGAATAGAAATCATTGTTTGTGTTATTTCTTAGAAGTTTTGAACCAGTTGCCAAAACCCTATATTATAAGGTGACCATTCATTTTGTTTGTCTTGAAGAGTAGAAATAATTGATGTTATTCATTTTAACTTTTGAACCAGTTGATGAAACCCTATAAAGTGACTATTCGTTTTGTTTGCCTTGAACAGTAGAAATTATTGGTGTCATTCATTCTTACTTCTTTTTAACTAGTTGATGAAACCTATAAAGATTGGTGTTATTAATGCTATGTTATTTGTTAAAGAACTTTTCATTTTTATTCTCTTAAAAAGTAAAATGAAGCTCTATAAAAAGGCCAGTCATTTTGTTTCTTTAAAAAAATGATTCATTTTAAAACTTACAGAAAATGTGTTTTTAAAACAAAAGGTGGTTTTCTCTAAAAAGGTTAAATTAGAAGAACCCTTTAACAGCGAACCAATAAGAATGCAGGATAGTTTAGTCCACTAATCTCTCGATATATTGAATACATTTATTGTTACTTTTAGTACATGAAATATAATCGCAACGTCGAAGACACCGAGAATCGCGCCAAGCAAGTTGCGAATTTCGTTGACTCAGTAAGTATTTATAGTTAGTTATTAGGAACATTGCTATATAAACTATCGCATTTTTTTAATGTAGTTTGAGTTGGGTTTAGGTGTGTTAGTTTTGTAAAGCGGCATAACTCTCTTTAGTTCACAGGTGACTGTAGTAATTGTCTAATAATGTGTTGTACAAACGTTACTTTATATCAGGGAAATAAATCGAGTCTCTACTCCTCCTTTGATTGTACTTTCTATTGGTATAAACTATAGGTGGCTTTTCAAACTTCACAATCCCGCCCTCCACTTACAGTTTACAACCTTGAACGGAGATGAAAATGTTCATTCTTAAACGAAAGCGATTACAAAAGAGCTAGCTAAATCCCTCACCAGCTTAGTGGCCCATGGAGCTGGCGCTTATCTTCAGGTTATCTTGTTGTAGTGTTAAGCGTATGAGAGTCTTTGACTCTTCTGGACAGGACACTAATTCATTGCGGGTTAGCCCTAACAGACGCTGGTACTCATTTACCTACCCCGGAAGGATGGAAAGCTGAGTTAGCTCAGGTGGAAGAGAAGGTTGAACAAATATTCGAATGTTGGCAGAGCCGGGTATCGAACGGGGGACCTTGTGGTTCGAAAGCAGAGACCTTACCAACTGCACCAACCATGCCCGCCAATTATGAAAGAGAGTAGAATGATAATAGACCAGTTTCGAATTCATAGTTGCCGCTGATTTAAATGCCTGCAGATTCATTTTATACAGTCTTAGTCTCGTTTTGTTGTTAAATATTCAAGAATACTTGCGAGAGAGAGCGAGAGAGAGAGAGAGAGAGAAGTCACACCTCCAACAATACACACAGCTGCAACTAGTGCACAACTACATTGGTATTTAGGAATATTTAACTTCATATTGAGGCTAATACGTTGTCGTTGTAGTCAGCGGTAGAGGAAATTAGAAAATAATAATAATAATAATAATAATGTTTAATACTTAAATTGCGCATTTTTTACGTATGAATATAATCAAATGCGCATCACAAATAAATACAGTTTTCAACAGTTGAGGGTCTTAGATAGTCCGCAACAGCGGCTCACATATATTAAGACCCTGAGTGTTGTCCGGCCGGGAATCAAACCTGAGCCTCCCGCACAATAGACTGGCATCCTACCAATTAGGCTAACCAGGCGGCGATATTGCATCTTATCTTAGTCAACGGCAAACAATGTGTGTTAAGAATAAACGCATGCGCAATAGAACTGGGAAGTCAGGATGACTGATATGAAAGTTGTAATCTCACTAATTATAAAATCAGTCGCTGGGCAATGTTACATAGATTTAAGCTGCACGTGTACCACAGAGCATTCTCTAAAAGGACTGAAAGCTATTCATTTTGTTTAATCATCGTGTCGGTGAAGAAAAGGTACGTTTTCACTGTTTTTGCACTGATATTTTGGGCTTGGTATCTTCACCTAATAGAATAGGTAATTATGATGCTATGTTGCGGATGAAGCTCGCAAAATTCACACCTAAAACGGTCGTTTCACTCCAGCTCCATTTATGCAAAGTTTAGAAAGATTCATCTAATAAATTTTATCTTATTCATTAAAAAGGGAAATAAAACAAAATTTATTCTCAAAACTTAGAGCTTTGTTCGACAGAGGTAGATGAAAAATAAGGAAAAATACTCACGTTTAAGACGTACGCCAAAACACCAATGTTCACTTCAAAACGACAAACGTACAACGGCAAACGCGGGAAAAAGCTGGTCACGTGATTTTTCGTGATGCTTAAGCTCCCTAATAATGGTGAGTAACGCAACTCAAAGTTGAAACCGGTTGTGATCGTTACCGATTGTCGTGTAAGATGCTGACGTTTTGAGGGTTATCATGAATTGAGCTAAACATACTGTGTAATTAAGACAACTGAAAATGGACATTTATATAAAATAATAATCACCGAAGCAATAGAAGGAGCTGAAATTTGGAGTGTTACACGCTAAACGCTGCGTATAACATTAAAAACTCGAGGTTAACGTTTTTAAGATCATCGTACTAAGTATAATGTAACGAGCTGATGTTTCGAGGGTTAATTATTCTGAACTGAGCTAAACACAAGGAAAATTTAGGTAAGTCAATGTTCAAGGAATAAACCTCTTACCTTCAACTTTTTACATTAGTTATAATAAGCAGAAATGACTGCAAACATTTTCACTTAAAATTGGATTTTCCTTGCAGGTGTATCGACCTCTGAACATACGTATTGCTCTTGTGCATATTATCACGTGGAACGACTACAATAAGATTGTAATGAATTCAAACGCCGATATACTGTTGGAGAATTTCTTAAAATACGCTAAAGGTGACATGAGATCAATCTTAAAGAAGGCTGGTGTGAAAACGGTCGACAATTCTATGTTACTCTCGTGAGTTGTAAACCTTATAATTGATATTTGATTTAACTACATGTTACCTCAATTCTTATTTACTGGTGCGTACTACTATTTATTAACTTAGATTAATGATTTCATTGCGAACAAGATTGGTACCAAAAAAAAACATGCCGTTTGAATAAAGAAACATAAACACATACGGTGTCTGTGCCAACGAAAAGATAGTTTTATGGCCATGGGTTTCGAAGCTTGTCTTTTGTGGATTGTAATTTCAGGTATTACAGAGGTCATGAACTCTCTTTTTTTTGCAGCCTGAATATTTTTTTGGTTTCTTTTTCGTAAGTTACGAAAGTCAAAACCTCTAGGATTATCTGCTAACATTAAATTCTAACAGTTTTGATCCTGCCTTTAAAAGTTATTTCTCCAAACAGGGGACTTGATTTCCAAGGATCCACGGTAGGAAAAGCTTATCTCAACGTCATGTGCTCGGATAGGTCTACAGGAATAACTCAGGTAACTGTGACCAATTCGCCTCTTCATACTTCATGCTTGATCACATGAAATGGAACTAACCAATACCAACAAGGTTACTTGTCTAAAACAAATTTATTCAAATCTGCTGTCAATAACTTCCTTAATACCACACTTGCAAAACAATACCTCTGATGGTCCCTGATTAGCCGATTATCGTAAAACTTTTCTGTTATCTGTGTGATGAAATACGTATATTCCAAAGATTTCCGATGATTAATGTATACAAGAAAAACTGTTGGTCGTCGGTTTTTGACGACTTCCTACACTTCCATTTAGCTTGAATATCATCTTTGGAATTCTTTGAAAAATTTTCAGAAATCGTTGAAAGACGTCGGAAACCGACAACCAACATTTTTTTTTTTGCATTTTTTAATCAAATAGTAATGACTCTAAGAGGTCGGACCCCTTGCTGCTTCTATACGATCCATGTATGACTTCGGAGCAAAGCACCATAGCTAGTTGGTATTGGTTGTGAGTTGATTTTGAGGAGAAAGGACAACCCTACTGCCCGTAAAACCCTCACAGTTAGATTGCGATCAGCCGATATATCACCCTGCATATGGCTCAAGCCGGAAATTCGAACCCGGGTCATAGCATTTAGAAGCGCAAGACCTAACCACTGGGTCACCCAGCTGACTCCCTAATTTGCAGTACTGTGTGGAAATATTACTTGACACTGGTATCCGAACTTTGTAAGATAATGTGATTCGCACGACAAGATTTTTAATTTCCAACTTGTTTCTATAAAGCTAAAGAGTTAAACATTTCTTATCTTAAAATGATTGATATAAGTTGCATTACAAGCTATATAAGATTCAATGAAAATTGCTTCTGAAATATATATATTTGACAAAAACGTGCATACTTTGCTTTACTTAGGACCACTCGACTAATGCTGGGTTTACGGCCTCGACTCTAGCTCATGAGATGGGCCACAACTTTGGACTGGGTCACGATGACAACAGTGAGTAATAATGCAAACACTTAACATCAGAGAGGCATTGTGGATGAGTTATATAATAACTGGAGAAGTTAATAGGGGACACACGTATATCAGTATCTACCTAGTTAATCATGTTAGGTGCAATTGCTTTCCGCAGCGTCAATGCTTATTGTCATGATCAATGACTGCAAGAACTTAACACTTGCACAAATGTGCTGTCTCACAAGCATTACGTTTTTGTGCTGTATGTTTATTTCTGAAGCGATACTCAATGTTTTGCATGAAATAATGAAATAATATTCTGATATTTTTCTATACAGACCTCACGCTGGGCTAATAATCCCGCTGAATGGAAAAACCTATCTGATGTGATATTAACGCTAATATACCTCCTAGAAGGGAGGACCTACCTAGTCCATGTAAACATTTTTATCCTTCCTTGAATGAAAGACCTACCGAATCCATAATCCATAAAATCCTTCCTTGAAGAGAAGATCTACCTAATCCATGGAAACGTAATTGATATCCTTTCTTGAAGGAAAGGTCAATCTATTCCATGTAAACGCTAATATCCTTCATGGAAAAAGCAGCCTTAGATTGTTTTATGTAACAAGACATGAGCGAACTTTACTTTCTATTTCGTGCCTATCAGTTCAAAGTGAGGGATATCTTTCTTCCCTATCAAAAGTGGTATTCCTGTGGTAGGTACACTGTCTGTGAATAGATTAATTTTTCCCTTTATCGCGAGAAACTATCTTTTTCATGTGGTGGTTACATTTTCTTGAGACTTGGGATAAACTGAATTTTATGACCTGTGACAGAGGGGTAGATGGGTAGCTTTTTAGAAACCTGGATTGATTCAACTTTTCTTTTTCAGTTAATGGATGTTTCTGTAATAACACGCAGGGAAACTGTATAATGCATTCAGTTTCTTCGGGGTAAGTGACTTCTGCACACCTAAGTCAAGTGAGCAAAAACTAGTGAGAAGCTTTACATAAAACATGACCAACAAGACTCTCCTCATAGAGTAATATTGAGAAATTGTACAAACTTAAAGATAAATTATTTTTTTGCTTTGATGAATTTTTGATGTTTTAGTCATGCTAAACTAGCTCTGAGACATTAAAAAGCTCAATTTTATCCAGGTCAAAGCCGATGACTACGTGGTCCGTTTGCAGCGTGAATACTCTGAAAGCAAACCTTCTCAAAGGTTTTGATAGCTGTCTTTTTAACAAACCAAGCAAGGTGTGTATGGCTTTTACTCACTCATTTCTTGATAAATAAGCTAGTTTGCTTTCAACTTTTACCTGAAAAACAGATAAAGTTTGTGATATTGTACTTTATTGTCAAGCCGTTAACATGAGGAAAAATAGACGGGAAAGACGCGGATCTCTATGTAATCTTGCTGTTTCCAGTTTGATTAGATTTCATTGATAAAATGACGACGTTTGTGCATTTACGTCCTTGATAATGTAAAAACATGGTGGGATATATGTACGAGCGTTGATCTGGTGGTAAATTTCAACTATGCAGCCTTTCTTTTGCCACACAGCCTGTGGGCAGCCGCTGGTTTAGTTTCCTAGTCTATCAAATGTCTATCAGGAGAACTAACACAACCTGGTAACTTTTCGATAATAGTAGGTTGCTGACCAGCTGCTTTCCTATCTTCAGCTTATCATTATTATTATTATTATTATTATTATTATCATTGTTATCATTATTATTGTTATTATAAAACTTTATATTATAATGTTATAATACTTTGAACATAATTTTCCAAAGATTTATGGAGATCCTGTGTGTGGCAATGGTTTTACAGAATCTGGTGAAGAATGCGACTGTGGTACACCCGAGGTATGATTTATAGTATAAATATTTAAAAACAATAGATATAGATAAACAGACAGTCGAAAATCATACTTTTGGCTTCCAATCAATATGATTTCAGAGAGCAGTTCAACTAAAATAATTTAGCGTTATAAATTTAGTAGTTGTACACCTTAGGTGAGAACCCGGGGGGGGAGGG
>JAOBAY020024345.1:0-14572 GCA_025331085.2 Zoanthus sociatus | reverse complement strand
TCTGATAACAATTCTCTTGAATTTCTGAGGCTTTTCGTCAGCGTCCGCGTATATAAATATTCTCTCTGACAGCTTAAATAACAAAACTTAATTCCACTCACTCTAAAATAGAATTACAAGTATTTATATTTATACTATTAGTGACGTTATCTGGAACATTCTGGAAACTGAGCGAAGTTTCTCACAAAATGTAAACAAACACATGCGTCTAGCACGTTCTAGATTTCCAGATAATTCTAGAGGATTTTTCCCGTTTCATATTGACATGACAGAAGTGAAGTGCAAGAAAAAGCGAGGTCGACTAAAGAAGACATGGAAGATGCAAGTGAAGAATGAGAGCAAGAGAGTTGGTTTAGAGAAAAGGAATGCCATGAATCGAGCAAGATGAAGAGTGGGAGTAAGACCAGGCCACCCCCATTTACGGGGATAAACCCACATGAATATTCGATTGATTGATTGATTGCTCTATTGTATTTATTTCTTTAATCTATTACAAACTGTAGCTTTACTTTCAAGAATGGCAGCCACTTATTGGATGATGGGTGCATTAAAACAAACTTTGAATTTTTGAAAATTATTAACAACACAATTTATACTAAACTATGCAATCAGTGAAGAAATTACAGACTTTCCAAGAGTCAAAATGGTCTTTAACTTAAAAGGGAACATGAATTCAAAAATTATTTTTAATATATAAAATTGTACAACTACTGTTTTAGATTTCAGAAATGTGTTTTTATACCAATTTCTTGGTCCCTATCCTTAGAAATAAATAAATAATGTGCTAGCTCTTGACTAAGGAAGACACTATACTTGCACCCGCAATCTAACATGATGATCACAATAATATGTTGTCATGACATAAATTGTTACATCCAATTCTTTTTGACAATCTGTAAACATTTTATGAAGGTGATTTTTAAGCAGATGTAGCTTTATAGAAATGAAATGTCTCTACACACTTTATAATTTCACTAACACTTCCTGTGATAAACACAGTAGGATTTCACAATGTGACGTCAGAAGCGACTGTTCTGAGCCTGCGTCAAAAGTGCAATATGGCACCCTAAATAAGGTTTTACTAGGCTAAGCCCTTTTTGTAATAATTTTTTCAAAATACAGATTGCAAATCACTTTAAAATCTACATTTTTTGAATCTCAAATATATCCACTTCAAAATATCAAGAAATAATTTTGTCAGAGTTTAGGGTCCCTTTAATCTGAAAGAGTACAATCAAAACGTAATGCAAGATCAACGAATACTTAAGGCAATGACAATTTATAAACATACATATTCTATTGAACTCAGTTTGAATGTTAACATGCATGCTGTCCATAAACAACTTCCACCATCTTTTGAATTTCAATTATGTTAAATAAGTACAGTAGTTAGCATTAACAGAACTTTTATCATTCTTACCCGTTTTTTGAGGTCAACTCTCTCCAAAGCAATCATGCTGGTGATGACTGTGTATGTGACAAAAGTCTTGTAATCCATTAGTTCATATGATGTAAATGTTGATATACTGTCCAGGAAGTTGGTAGCGGCTTCTTTGAAGTCTCGAATTGATAGAGAGTACACACCCTGATACACTTTCAATCTGTTTCGTCGATCCCAGTCACCACCCTCCTCAATTAAACTGAATAGAAACATAATATTTAGTTATCAGTACCAAGACCATTAACCCTTTCCTTTTTGCTAGTCTTTAAGCAAATAAAACACAAGCTAGCAAACAGGTCATTTAAACACATGTACAGTAGTGTATAAAACTAACAAAGACTTACTCCTTTGCTTTGGAAATGTTCCTGGTTATCAGATCATTATCAAGGTAAAACAAACCAATGCGGATTTGGTAAAAGACAATATCCAATTTGTATCCAAGAGCAACAGCCTTCTCGTATGCTTTTCGAAACATTGACAAAGCCCCTTCCTAGAATACAGTATAAAACATTATACAGGTCAGTCAGTTTACTGCAGTATTGATGATATTAATTTTAATTAGAAACAGTGTTTTCACAGTCTTTGAAATTAGGCTTTGCATTTTATTGAGTAGAAGTTGAAAGTCCCAAGGGAAGGGGAGCATGCTCCCCCAGAAAATTTTGAAATTCTAGAATCTTGGAGATGCATTCTCCAGCAGTTTGAGATGCAAAATGGTATATTTCAGACATACAAAAAAAACACTGACATTTTTATTAGGTTCTATTAACTCCAGCCAAAATATTGCACTTCTTTTGTTCAAACAAGGGTTCAAGAAAGTAACAGCAATTGTGAAAGAGCAAAATAATTATGATGCAAGTGTTTAATAATAAAGGAAATAAACGTGGACAGAAAAAATGCATAAGGGAAAGTATGCATGGAAAATACAAATGAAAAAGTTGCCGTCAGATGCAAGAGCTGACGATTAGTTTTGAAAACACTGAGAAAATGGGATTGTACTGTAAGAGTTTGTCTATTTTATAATTATTATTTTAACAATCTCTTCATCTTGAAGTAATCTGTCCAGCTCTAGCTTTCAATAACTTTACTTACTAATTGAGATTGAGCAATAACAATACACTACCTGGGCCAATAACATCAAACATAAAGTACTATAAATCTACACTCATCTGTAAAGAACAGGGCTTCTGGAATTTCACAATGAAAATTTTCAAAATAGTGCAGCATTGGTATAATAAACCAATTGCACAGCAAAATATGTCAAACTTTTTTTCCGTCATTACTATAGCACGGCTTTCCCTGACACAAATTGCAGATGTGTTGAAAATCAAATGTCTTGGTTCATTTAGGCTTGCAATTCTATTTTTATGTGTTTAACTATATTTAAATGCGAATTTGACACTTACAAAAGCAAATTTGGAAATTCTTTTCCACTTTTTCGCTTAAAACAGTTTTTGCTTTTGCATAAAATATACTTTATCAAATTGTTATTTCAACAACTAAATCTTGGATAAACTCTTTTAAAAAAATAATTTGTACGAATTTAATCATTAATTCTTTTACTTTATGAATAACCTGGGTACCATGTACCAGAGGCGCAGAAAGATGTGTACAGTAGTGTATAAATTTATTTTCATTGCCAATACATGTCGGTTTAATAATTTTGTTACTGTACGTTTCCAGTAGATTATTATGACCTCACCTGTAATTCAACTTAGGTTGCCAAAGGTGGAATAAACGATTATTATTATTATTATTATTATTATTATTATTATTATTATTATTATTATATCCACAAGGGGCAATGAATTGAAATATTATTTAAAGGGGAGCACACTATCTTTGGTCAATGTAGCGCACTGACTTTATGCTGTTCAAATCGACCACTGAACAAAAATGAATGAATGAACAGTTCTGTATGTTTTGGCCTCACCTTATCTCCAATGCGAGTTAGGTACTCAGCCCTGGCATAAAGAGCATCTCGGATTTCAGTTTCACCAAGATTCTCTTCAGCATCCTTTTGCTTTTCATCAAGCTCCTTAAGTTTCTTTTGATTGGCTTCTTTCATCTTGCTCAGAAGAGCATTGTCTACAGGCCATTTCAGTTCAGCACAAACTTCCTCATAAAAGGGTGCCATATCTAACAAAAATAATGCACAAGTACTATTTTCAGTAACTTCAATCACGTACTGTAATCTTCAAAATTTTTGGAGTAACTACAGAATACCCCGCAACAGCTGTTCTTGATTTAACTGCACATAAATTTATTTTTAAAGAACAATGAATGCCCACAAATAAATTATCGAAAGTTGCAGGGTATTCTGTAGTTAAAATGGAGTAACTAAAGAATACCCCGCAATGGGATAATTTCCGTACTGGGGTGTACTTATTCATGCATGCAGTTTTATCTCCTATATTGTACTTTAGAAGTTAGGGTCTGGGTAAGGGATAGTTTGTATGATAAAACAATAGTACACCCCAATACGGAAATGTCACCCCCCGCAACTGTTATAGCTAAAATTTTTTTCATATATTTTTATGTTTATATTAATTTTTTAGTTAAGCTAACATTTTTATTCACATATTTTTTTTTTGATAATTATAATAGTCATTCACTGCATGAAAAATTTTAAGAAAAAATTTAACCATAATTTGCTTAAATTGTGTGATTTTTCTTCAACGTTTATTGAGTAGACTGGCTTTAAGATTTTATAATATTTTCAAGCATATAAACTCCTCCGCTGAAATGCCATTGTATTTAAAAGAAAATCAGTCACACCGTTTGAATACGAAACAGTCAATTGATCACAAAAATAGTTGCTAACAACAACTCCACATAATGCAAATATAAAAAGTGCTTTGGCCGAACGCTTACGGCACCTACAAGTTTAAAAGTGAGCTTGCGAATCAAGTAACAGAACATCACAACATGACAAAGCAAAATTAATCGCTTTATGGAGCATGAAAATGATGATACTTGCCGTTCTCTTTCATGGCATCCATGAGCTTTTTTCTCGCCACTTCCTTTTCAATTGCATCAGGGTTTATCACAGTGAACTTCCACTGAGCAATTTCAAGATTTGGGTTTCTTGGCAAACCTTCTTCTTCTAGACTTTCCACCGGCATTTTGTCAAAATTAGAAAATGTTCACGATGGAGTGAAGTGGTCCGCTGACCTCGGAAACCGCAGTACTTCCCTCGCCCCCAATCCTCAACCGGGAGTGTTGGGAAGATTTTTTGCCTTTAATTTTTAATTTTTTTTAATTTTTTTCATATAATAACACTTTTATTATTCTAGACTTACATTTCTTTTGACCTAAATTTTGTTTTTCGGCTTAAAATTTCATTGCTGTAGACTCATTTTAAAGTTTTGAAATTAATTTAAAATTTCCGACTTAATATTTTAGTAAAATAAAATGAGTAGCTGAAAACTACGTTTAGTATAGGTAATCATACGACTTCGAGTTCAATTTGGAAATTTGCCTCCCGCACAGCAGACTGGCGCCTTACCAACTGGGCTAACCAGGCGGCGGAGAGTCAAGAGTCCTCCCCAGAAACATACGCGTCTCTAAATATTTCCAAATGAACATGTCACGAATCTTTTTTAGAAATTAAGGTAATCATAAACCATAACCATCAACTCCAAGCAATGTTAAGTATATGGCATATAAAAAATTTTTTATGAAGTTGAGTTTGGACCATTTAATCTCAATTCATGTTAAAACTTGAAAATGAAAAAATCTGAAACTAAGTTTATCTTTTTTGTTTAGTAGATTTATGACTCGGTTATAAAAACTGAAGAAAAAATTACAAAGAATCCTTTCTTTCATACGATTTATTCCGTTTGAACAACAAGTTAAACTGAGTTCTGTTGTAACAATATTAGTGAGTTAGGTATATTGATCAATTTTTGTCACAAAAATAGTATAGAACGATCTGTGTCTAATTTTTGAAGGGTTTACAGCTTTACTAAAGAACGAGAAAAACGGAAACTAGAAATCTTTTTGTAAATTTACTGGCATGAAAAACCGTAAACTGAAATGAATCCTTTATTTCAAAATATTTATACTTATGCTCAATCGTGGTAATTGCATAATAAACAGAAAAAGTGGTTTCTCTCTGGGTACTGCAATAGCGTTTGAATTATTTTAGCAAGCTTAAAATGAAAATGAGAAATACTTTATATCGATAGCAAATAAAAGTAACAGTTGGCTAAATTATTGTAATTAAAGAAACAAAGTAATTGATTTGTCTGTTCATCCACTTATCAAGCATCTGGAATAAGTTCATCGATTGCCTCTCCAGCCATAAGCTTCTTCTCCATGTCCACTAGAAGTTTTACTCCATCCACGACTTTCTGAACCTGCTCGACTTCCGAGGATCCAAGTCGATCGAGATTTGAAATGTCAAACACGCCATCGGTAGAAGCAGTATCAACTCCACCAGTGCCTCGCTTTTGCAATCGCAAACGCCCAAGAATCTCGTCAAATCGAGGTTCCTTGCTCAAGTTTGGCAGTTTAACGTGCACACCGCCTCGTAACCCTGTTCCAAGGTTTGAAGGGCACGTCAGCACAAACCCAAGATGTTCGTTCCACATAAATTCATGCCCTTTGCTTTTCATTGCTGCTTCAACTTTGTTCAAACCGTTGCAGAAACGAGTGAAAACTTCTCTCATGTTTCCACCTTTTTGCATGGAGATCACCCGATAATGGTCCTCTTCATTTACCCATATAAGGAAGTTTTTGTCGTCGTTATGCCATATCCCGCGGGCATCGGGCCAGTCACGAGCCATGCGCGATGCGAGCAGCAACGGAGAAACAGGTTTGTCGAAAAGAAAGTGATCCTCGATAAGTTGATCTTGATCCTCGGGAGTCATAGTTGCGAGAGGGTAATATTTTCCTTGAAAAGGACCATCGAGCTGCTCAAGAGCTTCGATAGCAATTTGCTCTACCTTTCGTCTTTCTGCGCGTGTGCAATGTGGCGGAAGTGAAAGGCCACGGATGCTTCTTCCGGTCCTCACTCTACACGAGAAGACAAAATCTGGATCTAGATCGTCTCCTCCCTTTAGAACACCAAAAAATGTAGTTTAGTTTTCGCTTTAGAGATAATACAATAAAGAAGATGATAAAAAAATGGTGACTGAAAAAAACACGTATTGATTAAATAGAAAACTTAACCTTATTTTAGCTGGCAATTCAATAAACAATCCAAGTTTGAATCTTGAACATGTATTCCATGATTAACCGTTAGTGAAAAAAAGTTTAGTTAATTATATTATGTAAAATATAAAATAGATTTCTAAGTGCAACGACAGCAGATGCAAGACGTTCCAGTTTTTTTTAGAATTAAATGAGATATATATAAACTTCTGTGCGAGCTTCTTTTAGGCTAACATTCACCTGCTTGTCTAGGCTGTTACCAGCCATCCGTAGATTTGGAACATTAATTAGTGTATCTTTTTTTCTGCAAAATTTCGTTTAGATTTCTGTCCTTATGAGGTGTGCATAAGAATGGAAAGCTGAGTTAGCTTTGGTATAAAAGATCACACAAATATTCCGAATCTCGGAAGAACCGGGCGATCGAACCGAGGAATTTGTGGCTAGATCTTGAAGTCGGACATCTTACCAGCAACCAGAAGGTTTTGGTTTTTTAGTAAACATATCCTACTGAATCTATACCTGCAAGTTATCTGGGTTTAGATCTGTTTTGTGCTTGGCATCCTTGGTGTATCCATTATGACGAGCCTCGATTACAGCGTCAAACATATCAGCAAATACTTCGTAGGTTTCTTCATCGCCAGCCACACAACCAACAGTCATTATGAATGGGTGTCCGGGATTATCCACCCCAGTTTGTATCGCTTGATCAAGGGTAAAGCCAGTGGGTGTCTTTAGACCAGATAGTTGGTTATACATGTCCTCAGTTAGCACTCTTGACATCCAGTTATTGTGGACCAACAAATCAGGGTAATTGCTATAAGAAAGAAAAAAAAATTAAGCATTTTTATTGATTGCCTCTTTTCAGCTGACGTCATGGCGGCCATGTTGGTGTACTCTTAACTAAGAGTTACTGACAATTATTATTTACCGAAGTGGAAGTGAATAGTTGTGGATATTTGCGGCTCGGTAAATATCCATCACTTTAACCGACACAAGCTGAATAACTGACGGACCAAAGAGTAACTTTATTTGTGACATTTTGAAGCTGAAACCAAAGCGAAACGATAATCCATTTTGTTTTCCTCTGTGTTTCTTGGGATTATGTGCAAACCAAGAATAAATAAGCTGCTAATGAAAGCTAGGTGAAAGTAAATTTGTCAGTGAACCAATATGATTCAGAGTTCAGAACAAGCCAGAATACGATTTTATTCCGAGCACCTATTCATATTAATCCAAGTTTATTTTCACATATACTACATTAACCATTTATCAATTAGTTATGTATATCTATTTTTGGCTGATAGGTCTTCACAGATCCTACGACTAGAGATTTATTAATTGTGCTTGCAAAATCAAAATATTACGCTTTTAGCATTGCTCAATTTTTTTGAAAATTCTACTTAAATATAATTATGCTTTTTTCGGGACATTATGCTTAATGTCACCAAAATTGTGCTATATTACTTCATTTTTAAGACAATCAAAGACACTAGCAATTAAGTGGTTATTTATATTATGTTTATTCTTAATTTAAACGTGGAAAAACAGTTTAATCTATTGGTTGAAAATGAATTCAAGATGATTTTAAAACGTCCTGTAATATCGCTTATTTTTGTAACCAAATAATCTTCTTCAGGACTTAAAACCCCAGTAACATGAGAACTAAGGAGTCCAAATATTTAAAGGTTGCACATGAAAAGATAATTTACCTGCAGACTGGCATCTCAAGGTTAGCTGTTGGAGGATCCATTACAGCCATTACAGACTGGATAGATTTCCCTTCCTCCAGGGCTTTCTCCATGTCAATCATCAGCTTCACTCCATCAATTACTCTTTGTACCTGTTCTACTTCAGATGAACCCAGGCGATCCGTGTTGGAGATATCAAATATCCCACCTTCGGAGGCCGTGTCTACTCCCCCGGTACCTGTTTTATAGTAACGAAGTGTGTTAATCAAAGGTATCCTTAGGGTACTCGTGAAATGACCCGAATTTCCCCTTTCGGCTTCTTACGACAAAAAAACTGGCTAAAATCTCGAACGAATGAGAATTAAGTCAGTTTTTCTCGGGCGGACGTGGTTGGCGCAGTTGGTAAGGGATCTATGCGTTCCAACCACAAGGTCGCCAGTTCGATCCCGGCACTTTGCCGAGATTCGAATATTTGTGTGACCTTCTTTTCCGCCTAAGCCAACTCAGCTTTCCATCCTTTCGGGGTAGGTAAATGAGTACCAGTATCTGCTGGGAGCTAACCTACGATGGATTAGTGTCCCGTCCAGGGGAATAAAAGACTCTCATCCGCTTAACACTACAGAAACCGGAGATAAGCGCCGGCATCCATGAGCCACTCGGCTCGTAAAGGATTTAGCTAGCTATAGTCTCTGTTTAGGGGGAGTAAAGACATACAGGCATGTGCCTAATACCAAGCGTTTCTTTGAGTTTGTTACCTAAAAATATCTGTAATTTATACTGGCTACCATTGTTATCAAGTTTTATAGCTGCCAAAGTGATAAACAAACAATTTCATTCATTCATTCATTCCTTCCTTCATTCATTCATTCATTCCTTCATTCATTCATTCATTCCTTCATTCATTCCTTCATTCCTTCATTCATTCCTTCCTTCCTTCCTTCATTCATTCCTTCATTCCTTCATTCATTCCTCCATTCATTCATTCCTTCATTCCTTCATTCATTCATTCATTCCTTCATTCATTCCTTCCTTCATTCATTCATTCATTCCTTCATTCATTCCTTCATTCATTCATTCATTCATTCATTCCTTCCTTCATTCATTCATTCATTCATTCATTCCTTCATTCATTCCTTCCTTCCTTCCTTCATTCATTCATTCCTTCATTCCTTCATTCATTCATTCATTCATTCCTTCATTCATTCATTCCTTCCTTCATTCATTCATTCATTCCTTCATTCATTCCTTCATTCATTCATTCATTCATTCCTTCATTCATTCATTCATTCATTCCTTCATTCATTCATTCATTCCTTCATTCATTCATTCCTTCATTCATTCATTCCTTCATTCATTCATTCATTCATTCATTCCTTCATTCATTCATTCATTCCTTCATTCCTTCATTCATTCATTCATTCATTCCTTCATTCATTCATTCCTTCCTTCCTTCATTCATTCATTCATTCCTTCATTCATTCATTCATTCATTCCTTCCTTCATTCATTCATTCATTCATTCCTTCATTCATTCCTTCATTCATTCATTCATTCCTTCATTCATTCATTCATTCATTCCTTCATTCATTCCTTCATTCATTCATTCCTTCATTCATTCATTCATTCCTTCATTCATTCATTCATTCATTCATTCATTCATTCCTTCATTATATCTTGTTGCCGTTGAAACGAAATGGTATACTTTGAACTAGATGACTGGCAAATGCAATCGGTAGTGCGTGTTTCTAGATTTTCTGTTTAGCCCAAAAAACAGAGTTTTGTTTGAAAAATAATGAGATTGCAAAAATAAAAGTTATATGGCAACACGAACAAGTAATTTTTGTCTACACGATGAGCCCAGTGAAAGAATGTAATAATTATTTTAACATAAAATGAACTTTGCGATTGTTGTCGCACTCAACACATAATTTTTTCTTTTTAAAATTGTAAGATCGAAATAAATCTGTAACAATTACTTTATCTGAAAATGCAAAAATTCTTAAACTCACAAGTTTGATTACTGTCGTTACTTGTTGTCCATTCACTGGCTGGATCTTTAATCGTTCTTCTAGTTTTCTGGAGCAAATTCTTCTAATTTGTAACAAGAAACAAGTTGACTTGCTTTTGTTTGTGAAACTGTTAAATTTTGTTTTTCTCGTCTTTTCAAATTTATTAATAAAATGAATCCGTATTGAAAAGTAAACGATTGCAGCTCAATAACTGTATGTGGCGTACGTAAGAAGAGGTTTTCTCAAAAACGTAAGTCAGTTATTACGACAATTGGAGTACTCCGAGGTGAGTCTCTGTTTACGCTTCAAGTTGAGTGTTCTCGGAGTACTCCGAGATCACATCTTGCGAGTGACCCAACTGGGTCATTCCCTGGAGTACTCCCGGATACATGGACCGTTTACACACACACTCATGATTAACTCGAGTGACCTGGGACTACTCCAAGATAACTCGAGTGTCGCTAGTGTAAATGTTAATGAACATGGTGGTGATAATGTTAGTTAACATGGTGGTGATTATGTTAATAATGAACATGGCTTTGTGGTGCTGGCTGTGATTAGATTGGTGATGGTTTGGTAGTAATGCTGTTGTTGTTTATGATGTTTTTGTGACAATGACGATGAGGATTCTGTTGACGATTATGATGATGATGATAGCGTTGTCGATTAGCATGAGGTTAATTCTATTGATGGTGGTGATTGTAATGAAAACAATGCTGTTGTTGTTGGTTGTGACCGCTGGTGATGCTTCTGTTAACTATAAAGATAAAGCTGATGTTGATTAGTACGTTTGTGATAGAAAAAATATGTCAGGGAAATCAACATCCGCTTTAGTGTCTCAATATTCCTGTTTTGATATGCCCAAACAGGATGTGTCTGAGATGCCCAAAGTCCGAAGTACCATTAAATCTATCCATAACATAACAGAACGAAAGTACAAAATGGAGGCCAAGAAAAACCAAGCCAAGTCAAAAATGGCTTTGAGTCAGCCATTATCACTTGTTCCACCAACCCCCTGTAAGTACACCCCGCACAAGCCCAGACGGGACTGGAATAAATGGCTGCAACGAGTAAATCCTACCAAAGATCCTTTGCAAGCTGTGAAATGTCTTCTGAGATTGCTAGATCCTCAGTTTCAAGAATAAACTGATCGGGGATTTTTGCAGAACCTTACTTCGTATACTGTAAAATGTAGTTTCAAAAGCTGACAAGTGTGAAGATTTTTTGTGGCGCCGTCATTGAATAAACTGTCTTGACTGGGTTGAAGCAAATTCTGTTCTGAATGAATGTCAGTTCTGAAAGTTACTGTTGGTCGACTTAAATTCAGTCAAGAAATGTTCTATGATGGCAGTTGCTTTGAGACATATTTTTAATTCTCTGTGTTGCATTTAATTTTACCCGCAGACGTATATCGAACAAAATCTTGCTTGTGATAGCAACACACCATGTTTTTTAAGCTGTTTGTAAATAATGTAGATATCTAGACTGTTTTTTATTTGCAACTCCGTCCGTTTACAATAAATCTAATACGAAGAACTTTGCTCCGGCAAATTATATTTAGAACTTATGAAAATGTCGTCCATTTTAGCTTGCGATTTGATTAATTATCACAATATTGTATTGTTATATTGACATCTTGTCTGCAAAAAGTGTAAAAAGCCGGCAAGAAATAAATGTAAATATAAACAGCTGTGAGTATTTTTTTACTAATGTGTAGAAGCAAGCAATAACTGGTAGTGTCGATTAACAACCAAGCGTCCCGAAATTCTGTGGCAGGGATTACTTCCGACTTTGAGAGTGTAAAAATACCGAGAGGAGTGAAGGCTTTTGGGCAAAATGAAACCGTTTCGAGTTCCAAATTGCCGCTGATTTAAATGATTGCAGACTCATTTTATACAGTTTTAGCCTCGTTTTTATATATAATGGTAACAGACTGAGTGGAGCCCAATTTGGTCTGTAATCAAACGAGTGAATTAATAAAATTGGACGAGTCTGATTTGCTAATCACGAGTATGATTACAGACTGAATTGGACGACACAAAGTCCTGTTACCAGTTAATCATAATCAGAAATATTTTTAAAACCTTTTTTCTGGAATTTTGGTGTCAATTCAAACAGACGTTTCGACTGAAACCATCAGTCTTCAT
Source organism: Zoanthus sociatus (assembly GCA_025331085.2). Classification (NCBI taxonomy): domain Eukaryota; kingdom Metazoa; phylum Cnidaria; class Anthozoa; order Zoantharia; family Zoanthidae; genus Zoanthus; species Zoanthus sociatus. The sequence goes on along the minus strand of JAOBAY020024345.1, from coordinate 2,134 downwards.
ATATATTATGCTATTGTTTATCCAGTTCTTAAATATAGCTGTATATGGTTTGGATTAACACTTGCATTACTAATGTTAAACCACTAGAAATTTTGCAAAAAAGAATCTTTAAGAGTTATAACTTTTGCTAAATTTGATGCTCGTACAAACCCCCTCTTTGCAAAACTAAATATCTTAAAACTATATTAAAAGATATATAATTTTTGTTCATACTGCATGTTTAACTACCATATATTTTAAGTCTAATGAATCTCCCAATTGTTTTCAGCTCTTGTCTTCTACTAATACTAGACACAGTTTTCAGGCGTGTAGCTACACGCATATATGCACGTGCGTACCTCAAAAATTTTAAGTAAAGAAAATGTGATTCGCTAATGTGGTAGGTCGCTAGCGCGTCCGTGAAGAACCTTTGTAAATTTCCATGAAGCCTGTAACAAAGATACAGGTCATTAAATTATCTCTACAAGGGATTCATTATGTTATGTTTTACTAAAAGCATGCAATTAAACAGGCAAATTTCGAAACAGTTAGCACTTTGCCAAAAACCATTTAGTAATCTCGTCAATTTGTGCGTATCCCTGGCTTCGCACCTGGTTTAACACCCGTTTAGCTTCTAAATTTATACTTTTGCTCTTCCAAAAACCAGAATGATGAAAAATTTAGTAATAAATTTTTCGGTCCAGATTTTGAGTTTTCCATGCTTCAACCGAGAACTAAACTAATTTATTTAAGATCAACTCCTCAGTAAATAAAATTCCGAAAATAAACGACCTTCTTGTACAATGTTACCAGCATTTATCAGTTGCCTTTGTCATTTAGCTCATGCAGTTTTGCCCTTTTTTCTTTTCTGTTTTCATTGTTATAATTATTTTTTATTTATATTTGTATCTAGTTAACATTATTTGTTTTTTTTCTTACTGTCTAAAACTGAAAAATCCGTTTTGGTAAATATTATTACTAATTATTCTCCGAACTTCCCCTGAATCAATTTCAAAATACAAAATTTCCATTTTTAAAAAGTCTACCCGGCTAGATTAGCTTCTATAGTTATTTCAGAATCTCAGCCACTGTGATTCTTTTTTGTTTAATTTGATCAAATGTTTGTATAACATTTACAAATGATGGAAATAATAATATTATTGTTGTTGAAAGCGGTGTTTTGCCGTTTGGAAGCTGGCTAGTGCTGCCACTACAGCCTCGAATTTTGGCATTAAATTTCACCGTCTAAAAATCTAAATTTCTAATTCACATCTTTTTCAAAGCTGGCCATTGGATTTCCATCAAAATGCTGTTAATTTTAACCATTTTACCAACCTTCCAAAATGGCGTTGGAAACAGTGACAATTAAGTTCTACTTCTACTATAGCTGTCTCCAAGCCGTCCTTAAAAACGAAACTGCATTATCTAAACAATAAAGGCCTGGTTGAACATAAGACTTAATGGAGTTTAATGGAGCCGAAACCAATTGTATGATTGCACGCAATTTAGGTATCCAGCTAATGATCAGTAACTATTTTGTTATTTCATTTTTTTAGCAATGTTCTTGTTATGTCTGTTCAGATTTGTATTTAATTCATGAACTAAATACAAAGGATAAAAAGAACAACAATGAAGTTTTCTGTGTGTAGCTTATAAATTGAAAAAGATCCTCCACAACTTCTATCGAGTATTTCACTGACTTCACTCATCCTTCAACCTAGTTCTGTTCTGACTTTTTTTATTTATTTATGTTTTTTGAAAGATATTGAAAAGTTCAGTTAATTCCTTTCTGCAGAAATTTAAAAAAAGAAACACTTCCACAAGTCGGCAAGGTTGGGGCCGTGAACCCGGAATTTATAGCGGACACCGGCTCTTTGCGCTTAAAATAATGGCTAATATAGATTTTGTTTTAAACCACTTACTTTTCGCCCAAAGGCGGTATATCAGGAGCTAAAGCCCCGGAACTGACTCGTAAACTGAAAGGCACCGCCACTTGTTACTTAGATTAATGGATTAAAATTGTTTGTTTCAGGCACTTCTTTTCAGACAATGAGGAACTTGTAATTAAGCAATCCTTTTTAATTTTATAAATTGTAGCACTGCCAGTTATGATGCATGGTACAGTCTTCCTGCAGTAGTAGTAGTAGTAGTGGGT
>JAOBAY020024264.1:0-14573 GCA_025331085.2 Zoanthus sociatus | reverse complement strand
TCAAACCAGTTTCAAACCGGACTGGTACGTCCAGCTTTCTGGACGGCGGCGACTTCAGAAGATCGAGCGGCTGTTCGTAGAGGTGTCTTTTTCCTCTCGTTTTACGTGGGGTCATAAGAGATCTCTGCTCGCAGGGTATCTTGAGTTCGATTCTTTGATTCGTTTAGGGAATTTGTTAACTTGTTTGCTATTATTAATGCATCTTCCTTCGAAAATCTAAAAGAAAACTGAGAAAATCAGAAGGAAATGTGGGTTAATACTCTCACTTTTTTACATGGATCTTGAACGACTTGTGTGCTGAGGAAGCTAGTTTCGGTCTGAATTGTAGTTCCACTTGTGCGCAGTATCCGTGAGTCGTCTTTTGGTTGGTTTTCCTCATCCTCTTTGCATAATATATGTCAAGTGATCAACAAAGTAGTAACTCTAAACGTTCCTTTCAGGCACCGAATAGTTTTCAGGACATTGTAATTTTAAGATGGTGTTATAGATCAGAAAACGGAGCTGTAAATTTCCAGAATGGAATGCCGTCCATTTTTAGATACCTGTCCAACCTTAACTTTTCATTGCCAATAAACCTCTCCTTTGTAATCCGATATTTACTGCAGTGGTTGTGTAGAATATAAAGAGTTTTACAAGGATTCCTAATTGTAAAATTTCCATATTGTCTTAGATTATAAATTAAAACTCTTTCTATAGAAGCCATGTTTGAACGAAAGTCGATTCTTTGGAGTAGTTTTTGGGAAACCTTTGCCGACAGCTTGAAAACAAATGCATCATGGGAGCCAATATACTTGGCTCCAGGCCCACAAAAATCAAGTGTGCTGCAGTTCTGATTACTTGAGAAGGATTCATGTCGAGTTAGCGCGTAAACAGTATCTCGTAGTTTGCTGTCATCGATTTTCTCGAATCCTTTTCCAATATAGCAATCGGCGTTAATTATAATTGTTATTTTGTGTTGTAGGTAAAGTGAAGCGTATTCGAAGGCATCGCTGTAATGTAGCTGCCTCCCCAAGTAATGAAATCTCAGTTTGTGGAAATGCTTTAGATTTTGGTTTTGTATGAAATCTTTGTCTTTGACATTTTGTTGCAACACGTGGACTTCTGATACCTAGAAATTAAAAAAGCCAAAATATTAAATCTAAACAGTATATAAAAACAGGATTTTTCTTCCAAAAAAACCACAAACGTCTATTGGTTTTAGTTTACTAACTTGTCTTAACTTTTTTCTATCTCTATTATTACTTCTATTTTAACACACATCAGCACATCAGGGACGTACTGTTAGCGACAAGGGAGGGGGAGGGGGAGGGGCAGGGGGGAAGATGCAGTTGCGCCCTCCAGGAAAACTAAACAAGGAGTTTGTGCCAAAGTAAATCGTGACAATTTAAAACAAAGAAGCATCAATGAGGTTAACTTTGTTTCCTTAATAGTTTAAGAGGTAACCTTCTTTGTGTAGTGGTGAAAAATAACGTCCAACTAAATCAGTACCCTGTCTGTATATACGGAAGACCCCTGTAAAGGTGTACGATTTGTCCCCGCAGACAAAAAATCCTGAGTACGTAGATTTATTTGAAAACGTAAACTTCCAGAACATTTCCAAAGTCATTTTGGAAATGGTTTTCAAGAGAATCTATTACGAGTTGCTGTCACATATTGGAGAAAATAGAGAAGAGTGAAGTGTCAAATAAAAAGAATACTAGTAATGTTAAAACAATAGAACAAAAAATATAAAAATTTGCATTACACAGAGAGGCTTACATTAAAATGAAAAACGTGACCTACATTAAAATCATTTTGGAATATTAGGGGTTTGATTGAGAGATTAATATATAGTAAAAAAAGATTGATTAACAGTCTGTTGAAACATAAAATGGATATCAAAACGTGGACAATAAATAGTAAATGGGACTGCCGTGGCAAAAACTAACATTAACGCATTCTTTGTATGTTCATCTCCAAATAAGGAAAAATGCCTTATATGGAGGTTTCCCTATTCAAACTAAAACAAGGAATACGTAGCTGCAAGATTCAAAAACTAATAATTTGCTAATCTGAAATGGAAATCTGTAACTCGTGTGCTTTTTGCAACTAAAAGCTTAGCTTGACGAGCTCACCAACAGTGCGATTGATTGCAATCTAAAAGTGAGTTCTGTCTCAGGTGCAGGTGAGACGTGTGTCGTGATAATTACTTAATTACTAAAGCTGAATTAATAAGGTCACAGATGGATAGCGGGTATTAACACTCAAGCTTAGATGTTCCATCCTCTAAAGTCATTAAGCCCTGGTGCTTGCCACCGTGGACTTAACAAAACTCGTCAGCAAGGCATAGCTAACATGAGTTGTTCTTACTCCTGCCTAAGAGTTAGAACTTCCCCTAAATCAATTAAGCCTTCATATCAGCTGTTTCGACCTTAATTAGCTTTGTCAGCAAGGCACGGCTAACAGAGTTAGTATTCCCCTAAAAGTTAGAACTTCTCCAAAATCAATTAAATTAGTATCAGCAACCGTTTGCAGCTGGTTCGACCTTAATGCGTCTCGTCAGTAAGTTACAGCTAACATAGTTTGTATTACCCCTAAGAGTTAGATCTTCCCCTAAATTAATTAAGCCTTGGTGTCAGCAACCGTTTGCAGCTGGTTCTACCTTAATGCGTCTCGTCAGTAAGTTACAGCTAACATAGTTTGTATTACCCCTAAGAGTTAGATCTTTCCCTAAATTAATTAAGCCTTGGTGTCAGCAACCGTTTGCAGCTGGTTCTACCTTAATGGGACTCGTCAGTAAGGCATAGTTACCTGAGTTGGTATTAAAGTTAGATCCTCGAAAATCATTTAAGCCTTGGTACCGTCATAGAGCTCGTCAGCAAGGAGCAGCTAAACAAATTGGTATTACCTTTTAATTAGAGTTAAGTTTTCCAGTAAAATAAATGAAGTATAAGTACTATAGTGTTGCTAAATTTTGGTCAACCCTGTTGTAAGATCACAAACAAAGATTGCAAGTTACCATGAATACATTATATACATAAAACTTACAAGGGGATGAAGCAAGTTCCTTTGTAGCGTGTCTGTGTACTCGTTTTGTCTATCAATCAGCTGCGTGGAGTTTATGTGCGCTCTGGTGTTATTTACAATGACTGGAAACTGAATAATTAAATGAAGCTTTACACTAGTTATCAGAGGGTTTTGAGTTACATTCACTTGCAGGTTTTCTTCAGGAGGAGATTTTATTTCAAACCAAGTGTCGCTTCGGAGCTGCAAGTCTCCTGTGAAGGTGATGTATATGCTTTGGGTTAGTTTTTTTTTCAATGTATATTTTTAAGATGGACCCATGCCAACTGCGTTGGTGTTTTTACAGTAACAGTTTTATAAATTGATAACTTGTACACCGTAATGAAAATAATTTTAGAACTGACGTTTGGGAATGTGGTCCTTCACTAGGACGAAGAATCACAATCCGAAACGTCACTTCTAAATATTTTTTCACTATAAATAAAAAATGAATACTTTACTAACGTCAATTGTGAAGGCTAATCTGTTTAATCGCTCGACGGCTCAGATCTTGGTGTGCAAGTCGAATTTGCAGAGGGTACCGGAGTACCCGGAGAAGTCGGAGTCAGATTGAGATCAACAAATCTCACTTTCAGCCCGCAGGCGGAGCCCAGGACTCGATCACGGGTCGTAGAGGTGGGGCAACTGATGCCGGACCACTACGCCAACCTGACTCCACTAAGATTTTTAATGTAATACAGGTTATTATGAAATGTTTTCATTTCTAGCACTCATTTGAAAAACACGGAGTAGCATTTTTGGGAAAAACATAAAATATGTTGTTCCATTTCCGCCAAAAATCATTCTTGTAACCGGACATCCAATGTCAGCGAACAACATTTGATTTTGTCATCAAACAATAATCGTGGTCAACTCAACTTTTAACTTTTTGACTAAATAAGCAACATCGCGAATCACTTTTCATTGCTAGAGTTTAGTTTTAACCTTTGCCCAGCAAGTACCAAGTTAGAAAATATCAAGTGTGCAGCTTAATCTATATCGCCGCGATATTGTTGATTGCCGAAAGTCTCTTTGAAGTCAGAGGGTGACGTCACGAGTACATCGGCAAATGCCGATCGCTCGGTTCTATTTCACTCGATGTTATCCAATGCTGACCAACTTGAACATCCAACACAACATTCAACAATACGCAACACAACAATCAACATTCAATATTACGAGTTTAAACTTGACAAGACAAAATCGAAGTGTACAAGCTTATGATTGTATATTACCAATGTTCGAATGTTAGGGCATTTATTATTGTAAATTAAATGCATTTGTATATTTGTGGTTGAAGTCCATCTTTTGGCAGTATAAACATCGAAACTTAACTTGTCCGAAATCCTTTGTTGTCTTTTGTCCAATATCATATTTACAAACTTGTTTCAAAATTGTTTCGTTTTCCTAACACAATAAAACATTGTCACAAAACTATTGTTAACCATTTATTTAGACAGTTAAAAAATATCATTCCATATTTCACCCTGATAAAACACGATTTTCACTCCGCTAATAAAGTTTTTCCTCGGAATAAACAACAATTTTGCCCCCATAATATTCTCTTTACTCTGTCATTCGAGACTGTTTTTCATCTTCATGCTTATTTTCCACCCTGATAAAACTTTTTCACCCTGATAACAAAAAAACAAAAACTTCACCTGGCTTGATAAAAAAACTTCCCCCTAATTAACAAACATTTCACCTTGATAATTTAGTTTCCCCCTCATCAACAAAAATTTCATCCTGATAAAAAAATTTCCCCTAATAAACAAAAATTTCACCCTGATAAAAAAACTTCCCCTAATAACAAAAGATTTCACCCTAATAAAAAAATTCGCCCTGATAAATAAAAAATTCACCCTGCGTGATAAAAAAAATCCCCCAATAAACCAAATTTTCACCTTGATAAAATCAGTTTCCCCGTGATAACAAAAAATTCACCGTGAAGAAAAAACTTTCCCCTAATAAGCCAAATTTTCACCTTGAACTTTTTTTTAGTAATTTTCATTGGTCAAAACTGCTTTACCGTAATTTCCGTTACTGTCCTTCAAGTGAAAGTTTGGGTTGTGTGATATTGTAACAAAATGACTGGGTTTTCATTTAATGCATTACCAAATTTTTGTGCAGCAGGAAAAATATTTAATTGTTATCAGGGGAAATTTTGTTTTCTGAAGGGAAATTTTCATCGTGAGGAAATTTTTGTTTATTTGACGGATTTACTTTTATCAGGGAGAAATTTTGGTGAGGGGTCTAGAGACGTAGACTCGAATGACAATTAGCGGAGGTCATATTGGTGTTGAGCATGACAAGGAGGATATTTTTGTTTTATTCATGGGAAAAAAGTTTCATCAGGATGATATTTTTGATTTATTAGGGAAGAAAAGTTTCTTTATGATGATAATAACTAATTCAAGGTGTAACAAACGGCGCGCCATACAAACTTGGTACTTGCAAGACAAAGATTAAAATTTAACTCGAACAATAAAAAGTGATTCGCGATGTTGCTTATTTAAACAAAAAGTTAAAAGTTGAGTTGCCCACGATTATTGTTTGCATGACAAAATCAAATGTTGTTCGCTAACATTGAATGTCTGGTTGCACGACTGATTTTTGGCGGAAATGGAACACGATATAAAAACATTTGTTAAAGAATCAGTAGAAACCGCTATTTGGTGAGAAGGGACTCGAATGTTTACAGGGAGATGGCCGGAGAAACTATAAAAATATTTTTATCGCGCTAATTGTTTTGAAGAAGGGCTACATAACGCTCGAAACATCACCTTTGTGCTTTCCCTATAGCCATAGGTGGCGATCAACTTTTCAGTTATCTAAGTAAAATATACTGATTCAGTAAAATATGTGACACAAACTTACAAAGTCTTGCACATTAGTTTGGCTGCACAAGCCTGGACAAACACGATTGCAGTACTTTATTCCGCCAGGCTAATATATTAGTAAAAATATCGCATATATACAGCGATTTGACAATGTATAACAAACACAGATATCAAAGATAAACTTTTAGTCTCCCGGAGAGGCTTATTAAACTGGTAATGACAACCAAATGTAAACTAGGGAATTTTTCTCATTTTTTGGCGTAATACTACTTACCTTTTAAAATATTCCTTGCACTCCAGTTTCGTGTGTAGATAAAAGGGAAGTTTTTATTCAGGAACCAGATGTTGATTAAGACGATGCCAAACAATATTGCATTTACAACAAACACTAGTTTCATTTCCATTGCCAACGCTGTGAAAACACAAGTTCAGCGTAGCATTTGTCAGTTAAAAAGTTTGCATGGCTGGGAAAAGGAATTATTATAATTTCTCTATTGTACTGTTAAACAAATGTCTGTAGTCTCTATTGTACTGTTAAACAAATGTCTATGGTCAACTAAAGACGGGTTTATATAAATAAAAACACGCATTGTAAACTGAATTGATGATGAACTGTAAATTAATGCAGTTATTGTATTTTTTTTTAATTATGCAAACTGAATTTTTAAATAAAATCCTTTCTGAGTCCAGTGGCTTATTGGATTTGTGCTGATCTATTCCTGTTGCTAGAGTGGATTTAACTCTTGTACTCTTCGACCTGAAGACTAAGGCAGCGTTTACACTCAGCCGGCTATTTATGTAAACGTACATTTTTTTATCCGTTTAGGCCAAGTGTTTACACGTAAACGCCGAAAACGATGAATTTAGCCGGCTATTTTTGAAAACGCCAGCTACGCGTTTACGTGTAAACGGTCGAAAACAGATAAAAATATAGCCGGATAAAATATAGCCGTCTACGTGTAAACGCTGCCTTTAAATTGTCGGGACTTTCTTAGCATTTGATTAATTTCATGGAGTAATATTTAATCATTTTTCTATTCATGCAAAGTTTAAGGCAAAGAAACAATATCCTAATGATCGGCACAAAGAACTAAAGAGCGAAACGGACAGGTGATTTGTTTGAGCCGTTGTGGCGAGGTTCCCATCGTTGCTCCCTAACACCGAGGCCAATCCACCATTGGTAAAGTAAAAACGATCTTCTAACAGCTTCAAAATAAGAAAATTTTCCCATTTTTATAACAGCTTCTTATCAAGAAACTGTTACCATTAAGGACGATGATGAGGATAAAAGCAATGGTTTCGACATAACTAATTTTTGCTATTTTAAAAAAAATTGCCAGTAGTACTACGGAAGAAGAAAATTTCCCAAACTCTAAAACGACGAAAAATAGTATTAGTCCATTTATATTCATTTGAATAACACATTATTTTTTTACAAAAAATTTACGTAAATTGTTCTAACAAAGTCAAGACCTCCTGGAATTGTCAGCTTGTAAGTCAGCTAAAACCTTTTAAATTAAAACTTTTTCCCAATTAAACACACCTTGTAGACAGACAAATTATTGAATATTGTTACAAATTAATTTACTGTGAGGACGCGCTAAACTAACACAGTGGCGTATTAAAGGACCTGGGTTACAGGATACCACTAACCTGCTTTTGTGTCTCGCGAACGAGAGGTTTAATCGACGTGCACATTTTCAGGGTATCTATCTTCAGTTCTTTGTATTGCCGCCGAATTTCTTCCACTACTTTTCCAAGTTTGTGCATCTGAGAATGAAAGAAGAACAATTCAAAAACTCTAATTTCTCTTAAAACCTTACAAACCGTAATTTCTCTTAACTAAAAGCAAAATTTTCTTTCACCTGTCTTTTTATATGTTCTATTTTCCGTCTAGACGTTTGAGTTTCTTTCTTCACTTGTTCACGCAACTCTTTTTCCATATTCTCCTTTTCGTTCATGTTCCGCTTCATCTCCTCAGCAAGTTTTCCACGAAAATGATCTACTTCCCCTTTGTAGTGAATCACCTGCCGTGGGTAAAACTCTCGATAATTATTTTCACTGCGCTACTGAGATGCTGAAGTAAGGTTTTACTATTAGTGCATTCAAGAAGCAGACAGTTTCATAATGTTCCATTTAGTTTACAGTAAATGATTTTATGAACGTAGAGATCTAGATGTGCTTAGCAACATTTTGCTGAATGATCATCTGGGTTAAAGTAGTTCTGATAAGGACTGTTGTCTGGGCTTGACATTTTAGAGCATCTCTGCTAAGTGATCATCAAAGTCAATGTGAACTCAAGTATGAATAGCATAAACGTGCTAGTAGCCAACCTGCAGCCACTATGAGGACGTTGGTATTGGGCTTTACCCCTTTTAAACTACCATAAAATATAACGAGCCTGGTTGCTAGCAGCCATGGAAAGCTGTTTCAGCCTTTTTAGGCCTCATCACCATGGCAAAGCGCGCAAGAAGGCTCAGGTTCCCAAAACGAACATAAGTAATTAAACTAGAGTCAGTCAAATACTGATAAACAAATTAATGTCTTTCTCAGGACTATACTTAAACCTAGACGATTACTCTTGAAACAAACTGTAATTGTCCAGACTCCCGGTTTTAAACCATTTACAGCTACTGTGATGCTAAACAGAAAAGTGATTGTGAGACCTCCTAGATCTGCTCCACATTTGTCACTACCTCAACCTGTAGAACAGGCGTGGATGGCACAGTTGGTAAGATCTGACTTCCAACCACCAGATCTCTGCTCTGCTGCCGAGGTTTTAACATTTGTGTCACCTTTCTTTCTGCCAAGCTTACTTGGCTTTCTATCCTTTTGACGTCAGTAAACACAGAACCTGCAGAGTGTGCTGGAAGCAAACCTGCCATAGACTAGTATCCCGTCCAGAGAAAATAAACGTCGTGTATGAACTTACAGGGTAATTGTTAAGAGCCGGTAACCGGTTATTTTTACCGGCTGTTCAAGTAAATGTTACCGGCTGTTTCACTGAAATGTTTACCGAAATTATCCAACGAATGTCGTCCGTTGTTCAAAGGTGAAATCCAAAAGTTACCTGCTATTTCTGGTGTTTTACCTTCTATGCAAAAATTTAGCAAGAACTCCTTGACTTAAAGCTGCAGACAAGGCAGAAACCAACGATAAACACCGGGGCCCAGTTGCTCAAAGCTAAAGGCTGGGTAAATTTAACCTGGGTTATACAAAAACTTAAGCTGGAACTTTTTCTTTAAGAAAAGGTAAACGGTTGTTTAAGAAATCAATACTGTTTGGATTTTCCTAGGGAAAAACGTGTTGGAAACAAGACCACGATGTAAATATTTAACCCTGGGTTAGCGCTATTCGGCTATTAAACAACTGCTACTGGGCCCAGGGATCATTAATTATTTTGTTTAAAAGCTGCTTAACTTTAACACTGAGTTTAGCAAAAATTCAAACAACAATTTCTTCTTGAAAAAAAACTTGACGGTTTTTCTTGAATACTTTTCAGTTTTAAAATTTGTATAAAAAAAACTTTTCAATTCCAAAATTAAAGCTCAAACCCGTCTCTGTAAGGTTGTAAACAAGACCATGGGTTAAAAGTTTAACCCTCCCAGACCTTTTATCCAAATTCTTCTTTGGCTCTAATGATAATCTCTGCAAAATGGATTTTGGCAACGAAAGTTATAATAACAGCCCATGATATCCAGCGTTACATAAGGTTTAACCTACATTATATTTTTAAGCCATTTTGATTTTGGAAATTTGTTATTCAAACTTTAGAATAATGTCATTTGAAGCATAGCTTACACAAACCTCATTATGTAAAGAATAAATCTTTTCCTCTTGCTCTCTGGCAGTATCAGCCAAATCTCTTTCCTTTTCCTTTAACGAGTTCTTTAACGTCTGACAATCTGCTTTGGCTTTCTCCTCGCCCGATTTTGCGTCCTTCACAGTGGCCATCATTGATTTCACCTCTGCTTCAAGGGCTGAAATCTGTAGTTGAAAGTTTTTTCAGGCAAAAACAGAAGGTAATTTAATATATCTTAGCAATATTTCAAACATTTTTAATAAGTACCCAAGATGGATTTTGGGCAAAAAACGTCAAAAAGTACAAAAACTAAAGAAAGCAACGTGTAACAACTCAAGGAAAACAAATTCAATAAAAAAAAGTCTGAATGACCTCAAAAACAGATGGATAGGACACGTGCTTGGAAAATCAAGAAAACAAGACAACTTTTAAGGGCCTGTTCGTTTGGGCCTATTCCAACCATTCCGTATTAAGAATGAAGTTTTGAATTTCCTTCCAAATTATTTTCGATGAAATATTTGTTTCAGATTTAAAATTCAAAAGAGTTTTATCACTAAGACATATTAATTAGTAACTTCGCAAGAAAAACAGCCACACGAATCCGAAAAAGACTGTCAAAGTTCTTATTTTATGAATTCCTATTCCGGAATAGGCCCAAACGAACGCACTCTAAGTCAGTGGAGCTTGATGAGAGAATAATCTTGAAGGAAATTACAAAAAAAATGATTTGCAAAAGAAAAAAGAAAGAAAGAAATGCAGACAATAAGATAGGTACAAACCGCAAGTTAAAAAAAAATTGCACAGCGAAACATTTAAAAGACAAGCTATTAAGACCCAATTTTCCAAAATTTTTCAACTCCTGGAAAATTAGTGAATTATTAATATTTCCAAAACTTCCGTGAGTTTCTTAAACGCTTACGAGGCCCAAGATAGTGATGATTGTTATATTAAGTTGCAACCTAATGTTTAACAAACAGGGATGATGACATATAGCATATATAATAAGTTGTATATGAGATATTTTTGCATGAAACATCTTGATCAATACAAACCTTTGTACTAGAATCATTTCTTGTCTTTGAAAGCAATGAACTTAGTTCTTGATTTTGGGCAATCATCTTCTCCAACTCTCTCTTTGTTTCCTCAGAAACAACGGTGACTTTCTTGACCTGTAGTAAGTTAGAATGAAGATCATACAGTTTCACAAAATCTGGTCTTGACCCACTAAGCTTTAGACGAATCTTTTTATGTCTTTTTTTCTTACAATCTCTCTCAATAGCATGCACTTTTAGACAGCGATTCAAAATGATAAAAAAGATTTGAAACTTAAGGCTTGTTAAGAAAACTAAGAGATTAAAAGTTTAGATCAATTTTATTTGGGTTCCTAGAAATTCTAAAAAAGCTGGATGGCAAAAACATTAAAGAGAAAAAAAAATTATAAAACTTTCATTTCCTCCATATATAGGTCAATTAGGAACAGTATTTAACAACATTGGGCTAATGAGCAAGCCAAACGTATTTTCTTAAGAGCTTTGAAAGGTTAGATCGAGTTTGTTTCTGTTATAATTACTATACCGTTCGAAAACTGTAGGTCATATGTTGATAAGATTATAAATGTAAGCTTAGCATTTAGTGTGAATTACTCAAGTACTTGTTAAAAGTAACTTTTACTGTGAGCAAGAATTTGCTCAGTGTTAAGAGTTACAGAAGACCCTTTTACTGTCACCAAAGATCCAAGAGTAAAATTTATTATTTTATTACGATTGTAAATAGGCATATATATAGTTGAAAACAGTTGTTAGAATTATTAACTATTGAAAACCAAATAATCCATTTCTGATACTTTGCGCCAAATTATAGCATTTGAAGACATTAGCACTAATGACGGAAAATTTCTTGCAATTGGTTTGCCTCCTCAAATTTTTTCTAACCTCTTAACAAAATCTTTTGGCTACCCTCAGCAGTGGAACAAAGTTGAGTAAGGTCAACCCTAGCTCAAATTTTGTGCGACAAATTCAACTCATTGCTCAGTCATTCAGAGGACACATAAGTTTAACAATCATCATTTACAAATGATTGACAAAGAAGCTTGCCTTTGGAGGAGTGGCAGCTAAATTGGAGTATTTAACTTCTGCCTCCCTCAGGGATCTTCTCACATGCATCATGTCATCTTCTGCTTTTCTGATCATTTCTCTCACTGATGCTTCTTTACTTTCTAGTTCATATTCTAAAGTTTGGATTTTCTTCTTCAGTTTTGAGATTTCTTCATCTTGATGCTGAATCTTGTCTTGATCTTGCCTCCTGGTTGTACTCTAAAAAAATCAGTTTTATTCATTTAAACTGAATAGCAAATTATTAATTAATTAAGCATCTACTTTCTTCCAACCTTTTATAATTGTTTGGATTTTTTCTTCTTTTCTCCTACTACTGTATAATTACTGCTCTTAATAAAATTATTTCAAACTGTTTCAGCATAGTGTGACAACAAGGTACCACCTGTCGGTTTGATTCCTGGCTCTACTGTGATCCAAACACTTGTGTAACTTTCTTTTCTGATAATCGATCGTATTAATTAGCTTCATTTCTATTTTATTCTGGGAAAGATATCAAGGAGAAATGAAAATGTAAATTGGCTTTCAATTTTTAAGTTAATACAAGCAGACGGTTGATAGTTTCACTCAGCCAAAATGACATGTGCATCACAAGCATGACAGTGAACCATATGGAAAATGAATTTAACAAAGCAAGAAAAAAGGAACAAATGCAAAGTGTCGACAACAAATTCCACAATGTGCTTAAAGAGATTAGAGAGGAAATGGAATGATCAATACAGAAATACTGTATCAATGGCAAGTTTCACATGAAACCATAGGCAACATCAGTGCAACATCATCTAAAACTACTGCTCAGACAAGTGGATTGAGCAGAGCCTAAAAAACGACATTTTTTGTCTGACACAGAAACAATCAGATGGTGTTCCCCTCCTGGTATCCAACCCATACGATACCTAAATCTCCATAACACAACCACAAGAGAGCTGGGCCCACAAAGGACTACTGCAGCTAGTGTTGATGTTCATCACGTAGCAAAGAAACCATGAATGCAGCTACACTAGGACTTCATCCTCATGCTTATTCCAAGACTAAACACCCTAGACCACACTCGACATTAGTCTGTAAACAGGCTCTCTTGGCTTGGCACCCTCTCCACCCCAATCCCTCTCTCCCTTGATCCCCCAAAAAGAGCCTGTTCACTAAGTTGATATGTGTCAGGGGAACCTAATGCAAAACTATGGCCACTTCAGACCACAATTTTCAATATCTCAGAAAAGAGCTGTACACAGGTGGAAGAGCTCTGACCACAGAACACATCCCTGGGAAACTCCTCGGCATAGATTTTGAGGAGATGACTTTACACCGTTGACCTGGACAAATTGTATTCTTCCTTAACGATGTCAACTTTAAGCCAGCCCTACACAACTAATACAAAAATGTAACAAAAATTTGTTATTAATTAGTACTAGTGTTTAACTTTAGTTACCAGCTCCCCATTTTGGGCATTTTTGTACTCTGTTTGAAGTGTTTCATAGTTTTCTTGCAGTTCAGAAAGTTCTTTCGTAAGTCTATGAATTGCATTCTTGTGCTCTTGTTTAGCCAACTCTAGCTCAGAAGTAGTTGATAACAATGATTCATAAACTGCACTTTTCTCATCTTGTAGATCATTGACAGTTTTTACAAGCTTTCGAACTCCCGAAGGTTTAAAAATTACAGCTTGTAGGCCTGATTCATTGTTCTCTTTTGATGATTCAAATTCTGAAAGTTTTTGTTCAAGTTCTTCAATAACATCTTCAAGAGTCTGTAGCACATTGTTTTTCAATTGTAGTTGTGTTTCATGAGTCTTCTTCATAATTTTAAGTTGTGATTTCCTTGTATTTTCAGCTTTTTGGAGTCGACTTTTATAACCAGCAGTTTTATCTGTTAGTGTCTGGAAAGAAAAACACATTAATAAAACTAGCTGTTAATTTTAGTACTTAAAACACATACTGTACATGTAATAATTATGTTTCTTTGTGCAGTAGCCTGTGTAGAGCTGGAATTAGACAGAAGATGAGGCACAGTATGAATAAACAAAATGCACCCCTGTCATAATTACTTTGGGACATGCATGTTGTACTGAATATACTTCTATATTAAACAAATAAATTAAAGAAGCCTTTACAAGCCATGTATTAACAGGCATTTCAGAATACGAACCTGGAAATGTAGAAAGATTAATATGAGCTGCAGGTGAATGTTTTTTATCAATGCTTCTAAAGGCTTCTTTATTTGCTTTATAATTATATATTAGATTCTACATGCTGTGAGTGGTGAAAAACAATAAAACATGTTTTTGGCCAATCAGAGTGTGCGTATAATAAACCTATCTATATTACAGATACTCGGCCTCTAAGTTCGACTGAGAGACTTTATTAGATAACTTTAAATCTCATTATATACAGTATGTACTGTACCAGCCAACCTTAAATTGTCGGAGTTTAAGGAATGAGACTGCTGGCTTGCAGTAGGTCAGCTGCCAGAGGGTGTGTGAAGAGAGAGTATGAGCGACTGAGTAGGTTCTTAATTTAGAAGGTTTTCCCAGCCTTTTACATAATTTTATTGAGTTATTCACAACCAAAACACTTGGTCAGGCATGGTCACGTGTACTAAGTGTTTTGATGAAAAAATACTCACAGTCGATCATATATGCTCTCTTCACACACCATCCACTGACCTACCACTGGCATTTACATATGATTATCCTAACAGTTTTTTTGGGCAGACGTGGTTGGCGCAGTTGGGAAGATCTCTGCTTTCCAACCACAAAGGTCCCAGGTTCGATTCCGGCAGTTT
>JAOBAY020024211.1:0-14575 GCA_025331085.2 Zoanthus sociatus | reverse complement strand
CAATTGAACACTGAAGTAGTCACTGCTGATACAGTCCAACACTGAAGTAGACTGACCTCAGTAGTCCGATACTGAGGTAGTCTGACAATGAAGGAATCTAATAATGAAGTATCTCATCCAATAATGAAGTAATCCAATAATGAAATAATCCAACACTGAAGTTGTTTCTCCTGTCCAACATTGAAGTAGTCGAAACCTGAAGTAGATTGATCCTCAGTAGTCCGATACTGAGGTAGTCTGACAATGAAGGAATCCAATAATGAAGTAATCCAAAAATGAAATAGTCCAACACTGAAGTTGTTTCTGCTGATATAGTCCAACATTGAAGTCGTCGAAAATTGAAGTAGACCGATCCTCAGTAGTCCAATACTTAGACAGTCTGACAGTGAAGTAATCCAATAACGGAGTAATCCAGTAATGAAGTGATCCAACATTGAAGTTGTCCAACACTGAAACTGTTTTTACTGATATAGTCCAACATTGAAGTGGACCAATCCTCAGCAGTCCAATAATTCGGTAGCTGACGATGAAGTAATCCAAAAATGAAATGGTCCAATACTGAAGTAGTGCAAAACTGCTAGTAATCCGATAATGAACTGGTCCAAAACTGAAGTAAAATGAAACTGAATTAGTCCGATACTGAAGTAGTCCAATACTGAAGTAAACTGACACGGGCATTGAATGACACTGAGGTAGTCCGATACTGAAGTTGTTCGATACTGCTGAAGTCAGATACGGAAGTAGACAGACACGGAAGTAGAATGATACTGAAGCAATCTGATGAAGCGGTCCGATAATGAATTACTGATTCGATACTGAAGCAGTCTGCTACTGAAGTAGACAGACACGAAAGTAGAATGATATTGAAGTAGTCCGATACTGAAGGTGTCCGATGAATTAGTTCGATACTGAAGCAATCTCGTACTGAAGTTGACTGACACGGAAGTAGAATGATACTGAAGTATTCCGATACGGAAGTAGAATGCTACTAAAGTAGTCCGATACTGAAGTAGTCCAATACTGAAGTAGTCCGATACTCAAGTAGTCCGATGCTGAAGTAGTCCCATACTGAAGTATTCCGATACTGAAGTATTCCGATACGGAAGTACAATGATACCGAAGTAGTCCGATACTGCAGTAGTCCGATGCTGAAGTAGTCCGATACTGAACTATTCCGATACTGAAGTAGAATGATACTGAAGTAGTCCGATACTGAAGTAGTCCGATGCTGAAGTAATCCGATAATGAAGTAGTCCCATACTGAAGTAGAATAACACTGTAGTTGTCAATAGTAAAACTGTCCAACACGGAAATGGTCGGAATTAAGTCCGATACTGACGTAGAATAAAATTGTATTTGTAAACACTAAAATAGTTTAACACTGAAATATAGTCCGATACTGAAGTAGTCCAACACTGAATAGTCCGATACTGAAGTAGTAATCCGACGCTATCATTAAAATAGAACGACAACAGTTCCTGGCATATAACGAATGCAGTGTTCCAAATGTGTGCTACTGCTAACAACGAAGTACAAAAAATTACAAGGTTCAGGTGGATGACTAGCTATAGCTAGTAACCATAAGAATGACTTTGTAAATTCAGCAACAAACTTTGTGTTTAATAAAGAAACAATTCCCAATTTTTTCACGTTTTTCATTTATGAATGAATCAAAGATTAGATAGCGATATATTGAAAACCACAATCCATTTCATATTTCTTGTAGTGTTTGCAAGTTTATAAAAAAGTTGTCATAGAAAAATAAAAGCAAATGTATTTATTTTTTGCTAAACAGTTTACAAGCGACTAAATAAAAACCACCGCAATTTTATGACTAGACGACTAGCTTTTCCTAGCGCTATATGAGACTATTCTAATTTTAGCAAATTCAAAATTAGTTTTGTCAAAAGAAAAAACAATTCATGCATTTTAATATTTTTTGATTGTTTTCTTTTACTGTCTCGCATTCAACAAAAGTTAATAATTTTGAAATTTTTGTTATTCATGTATAAATACAGGACAAAACAAACGCTTGTGTACAAGATAGCAGATTTACAGAAACGCGAGTAACTTGACTTTCTGTCAGTCTGTTTAGCCAAAGCAGCATTTTACAGCTAATTTCTTATTTCATAGATTTGAGAAAAAAGAACCCCGCCGTCTGAAAAACGCGTCTCACATGAGTTTACAATTTGATTTTCTAAACACAAAGAAGATATCGGGTTTTTCAAATAGGTCAAAATTCTCCGATGGCGCGACTAAAAAGGCAAACGAAATTTCGAAATCATAGTTCGTCTTCCTGTATATATCTCCCACATTTCTATGTTTTTAAAGAATTTGCTGCGGATATTTAAGTCTTAGCTGAATGAATGGCGAGAAAAGCTAATTAATAAAGACTTTCTCGATAGTCGCAACAGAGAAGCCAAAAATAGTGATGCTTTTACAAGTTATGAAAAAATCAGAAACGCCGGTTAAATTAAAAACTCATATATGACTCGGATTGGAAATATTTAATCTATCTTTTAAGATTGGGAGAACGTAAGGCGTGAGTACGCATACATCTGCTGGAAAAAAATGTTTTCTTTTCTTTAGCAGCGTGGAGTCTAAATATGTCTTGAGATCCATTCAGTCTCGTGAGGCGCGCTGCGAATAGTGATATCCTATATTTTATCAATGGAAAAAAAACTTTTGTTTGTATTCCCCAAAAAACAGGCTGCAGAAAAACAGCAACAATGGTTTCTAGACACTGGGTCCCACTTTGTCGATAAGCGACGTTTATATCTTGACTTAGCCAAGTTCCAAGTTTATTAACTCTTCTCTTACGAGCGCTAAAATATCTGATACCGTAATACGAAAAAATGAGAAGCGATGCATTAGTTTTTGTACACGATGCTTTGTTTTGAGATCCCTGCGGACAACCGTAACATATTTTAAGTGCAAGATTCACTACGTGTCCACAAAGTCTATCGTAGAACGAGATATGTTTTACTCGTAAAATCAACCGCAGTAACCAGTTTGGGGTGGGACCATGCATAAACAATTTTCAAGAGATTTTTCTCGTAGCATGGAACCCGAAATTGCTTCCATTCGTTTGAGCTCGCGATGAGAACAAAGGCATGAAAGTAACAAGCAAACAGCTTAAAAATCGTGGAAATGAAATAAAATTAGCTTGTCCCCATTAAATTGGACTCAAATTAGAGTCATGGAAAAGAATTTACGGATCCGCAGCCGGAGACCAATTCCGACTTAATTGGGAAAATCAATCTTCGCTGCATACCGCAAGGAAATTTAGATCAAATAAATTTAGCATCAATATTAGCAGTTTGTTTAGAGTTAATTTCTTTATACATTTTTGTTTCTTGATGGTTTCTTTTTCAAAATGCAAAGCAAAAATACTGGTCAATTTTTTTCTGTTAGATAAACATGAAATAACTGCCCTCTCTCCGAGGCAACGAAATTTAAATATTTTATCAACTTAACAAATGAAACATAGTGACAAAACAAAAGCATACAATAAATTATTAAAAGTATGTAAATCAATTCTTTCAAGGGCAAAATTTACCCGATTAATATTTCATTTTCCTTGGCATCTAGACTTTTATGAAAACTTTAGCTTTTTCTATTCTTAGATTTTCAGCGAAAATCAAGAATCTGTATTAAATTTGTTAGTAATCAGGACAGTGACATCGTGTTTACTTTCATAAATTGCAAATCAATCACTACAACACTGGTACCAGTAATAAAATAGCCTTTGACAAGCACAATCAAGACACTGAATTGCATAGCTTATGAAGCAAGACTTCTAACTCGTAACCCTTAGCACTAAATAAATCACTTTTCTTCCACTATCGGCCAATTTCCAAAAAATAACAACATTTAAACTAAGTGCAACAACGAATCGGATTAGTTCTGCAAACGCATGGGAGAATCTCATCCCCAAAATCGTGTTTAATTCATACGAAAGCAGGTTTTTGGTTATTCTAACCTATCGTATGTTTATATGAATAAAGAACAAAATAAATATTTTCTTTATCTTCACACTTTTAAGAATGAAACATACTATACAAAAAGCACCGAGAAAAACTCCAGGAAATAAAAATAAAACGCAGCGGTTGAAAATGTCGAAATTATATATTTTACAATGAATGTTTACCATTACGAGCAACTAAAAAATTCGAGGAAGTTTAGCAAATGTTGAAGAGATAAAGGCGACATAAAGAAATAAACGAGTAAAATAAATATATTTTTCTATTACACCTTTACGGCTTCAGAAGTCATTTCGATTTTTTAGACGTTTTTTCGCTTTCTAATGTGGCTTTTTAACTTATTGAAATTCATGTGAAATTTTCATATATTCCGTTTCGATCGCTTATCGTTTGTCTATGTTAATAAATCGAGGATATGCGATTGTGTCTTCAAGACAGACCTGCTAATTTGATCAAGCTTAGTTTAAACAGAGGCAAAAATCCGCGCTTACAACAGCAGTTGGCATGAAATTGAACCAGTTCAGTGACAGAAAAGCGAAACGAGAATAAAAAAACTGTTTTGTAGTTTCCTGTTGTCAGGCTAGCGTATTCTATTTACATTGTCGTGTTTCAAAACGCCAGGAAGAAAGAAAATCACATTTACGAAAGTGCTCAATTTTCAGAGCACGGAAGACACGTTCGATTTGTGTACTTAATTTTAATAATAATAATAATAATCTACCTTACGCGAAAATCTACAACATAAAGTTTATTTTGACAAAGCGTTTGTCATCATTTTGCTTCAGACTAAAAACTAGAAAATCGAAATAAACCGCTTTTTCACGGCTCGGCCTTCCTCCGAACAAATTTATCTGAAAATAATCGTATTTCGAGTAATGTAAGACGAATGAAAAATTCATTTTTGGAATTGAGTCGACCTATATAAAATAATGAAGAGTGTATAGCCACAAGGTAGAGGACGCATGGAAAGTATTTTCGATTTGTCGATTTTATTTCTCCCAAGTGATTTTAATTCCGGAAATAATGGAAATTTCAGGTCTCAATGACATTCAAAAGGTTTTCCTCAATTAAATACGACACTTACAGGACCTGCAACTCGCAAAAAATTGCAAGCGAATCCTTAAAATTAATTTTTCCGGACTTTCACATCTCAAGTCCATGTTTTGATTTTCAACTCGAAGTTATGGAGACTTTGATGTAGTTGATGATCGTACTGTTAACGACTCAGACGACGGTCTCTTTTAATAACAAGAGGAAAGCAGACTTTCTTTTTTTTAAAATGCCACCGACAAACCTAAAGCTAGTGTGCATAATATTTAAATATTTACACATGCTTAAGAAGGAGGTAAAAAGTCGCCCTGCCAACTCAAAAAGATAAATTTGGAACTGGTTTCCATAAAAAAAGGAAAAAAACAAATTCAAAAGAAAAACCGATTTCTCCCGAAAAAGCGAGTTGGGCTTGACGGATGACAAGAGGGCTCTTGTGACAAAATACCAGCGCAAGACTGACAGGTTTAAGAACGTGCAGGTCAGTGAGTATGTGTGTTATGCCATACCTTTCACCCAGCCTAACCTGGGACTAAATCACGGTATTGCGCCGAAATTCTCTCTCTATTGCCCAGTTTGAAGGATTAAGAAAACCCAGCAAATTACTTACATCTACATCGGGTTTTTCCGAGTCATGATCCTTCAATGGTACATTTAGTAAATAATCCGGGACTGGAACATAAGGTTCAATCTCTTTTTCTGCCGGTCCCTCCGCCGACACATGAAGCTGTGAACGCCTTAAATTTTCTTCTTTAAAGGCACGCTCTAGTTCACGCTGATGGTGTGCTCTGGCGGCAGCCTGCGCCGCAATCATGTTTGTTCTGTTGCTGTGAAGAAAACTCGCACTTCCTTACAGTTCACCTGCGCCGTAAAGGCACATAGCATTTGAAGCCCTATATATGAAGTTTGCCAAGGTTTCAAAAGTCGGCTCTTCTTCGTTATACAAGCAGAAATAAAACCACAAGCCAGTAACAATTATGACGGATGTATCCAAGCCATTTTTCACATAAACTGTGGTTGAGAAATCAGAGAAATACAGAAAAAACAAGAATTCGCCATGACGATAGCGCTGGTAAACATGGCTTCGTTATGTATAATACAACACCTGGTTCCCAGATTGCAAGAACCGCGGAGTATGATGGGATATTTGACCTCTACACGTCAGGAATAGGCCACTATCGATTGGCTGTTCCTTCACGACGCCAGTTTATCTCTACGAAGCTGTGCTGAATACATTAGGCCAGAAATACCTAATGTTTGTGGCTGCACTCCGTTCAACATCTAGCGTCAATGTTTGTGTTAAAATGAGATGTGTCAAACATTGTTTCAAAAACATTAACCGAAACCTAAAATGGAGAAATATATATCAAATACTTTTTTTAGGAATCAATTTATTTGAAACCACTCAAAACAAAAATGTATATCGATTACACACATAAGTGCATAAAACCAAATCATTTTAGGTCTCCAAAAGTTCTGTTTTTGCGAAGCTATTGACAATTTCAATAAACAATGCCATCGAATCGTTTATTGAAAAGATCACCAGGCTGTCGCTCGTTGCGATATCACGTGATTACAAACTCTTTTTCTTATTGGGGTCTTTGTATACACAACACGACTTTAATGTTATAACCAAACACATACTATGGGCTTTAAAAGGCAGTGCGGTTGTACAGGTATACGGCCAAAAAAACAGTTGGAGTGATATGTCGAACAACTTGGGCGGAAGACGAACTACCTCTCTGCACAAATTGCATTTGTACTGCAATTCTATTCAGCAACTTTATCGTATCTCGATCCAGAGACTCTATATGTTTAACCATCATCGCACTCAATGTTCAGAATATTTCTTAATATAACAGAAACAATTTCGAGTCGAGTTTTTAACAGCAATGAATGAAACAACGAATATACATGCATATAGAACTACTCGAACCAGAAAAAAAGCGAACAGAATGATACAACGAACCAAACAAGACACTATAGATCTTATTTCATCCAAGGAGAAACTGAATCAGGCAGACCAAATTAATTATCCACGCAGGTGTTGTGAAAACTATAGCACAGGCAAAACTGTTTAGTTTGACATGTTGTGATGCAAAAGAAAATAACGAATTTACGCTTTCTCTTTATTCTACGCAAAAATCGAAAAATTGATAGTTAAAGAGAATATTTTTATTAGCCGAAAAAATAAAACATTAAAGATTGGACATTCAGTAATTCACAAGGCGGAGGATTTCGTCTCTAAGATAATTAGGGTTCGACATGGAATATTTTATATGCGAGCTAATTTACAAAAAACGATTTTTCAAACAATTTTCTTTTCAAAAACTGCCTTTCTTTTATTACTTATGTTAAGCTTCAAAGACGTAATATATTCATTGTCATTTTAGTTGATATGAGCCTCCTAAGGACTTCTATCTCCTCTATATATTCAATTTTTAACAGTCCCAAAAAGTTACTTTTAGATTTACGAATGGCAATGACAGTTTTATTTTCAAACTTGAAAATTATTTTCATCTCATTAGGGATAACAAGCGAATTTGCTATTTTTTTTTTCAAAAGCCGTTAACTATAATCGCTGGGTAGTTTTCCGTTAATTTTTTGATCAATGTTCGTGAGGTTGGAACTTAACAAGTCACCCTTTATCCCTACCTCCGCCTTTTCCGAAGCTTCTGTCACGACTCTCCACTTTTCTTTCCCCTTTCGGGATAAAAAGGTAATGGACTCGTTTTGCATTGCCCTAACGATGACTTCATTCCTATCAGCTTTGGAAAGGAAGGTTTTCCGCCATTAGAAAGAGATGTTTTAATACTTAATGTCTTCAATCGATTACAAAGTCGGGGTCTTCATTCAACGCCGCACATTTATTTGGATTGAACCAATAACAGACTGAGTACACAGTTAACAAAATAAATTTAACTTTCAATTATAAGGAGACTAATCATCTAAGAAGCAGAATGAACTCGAAAACACCCAGTTGTAAATTCTACAACGGTTTTCAGTATATTTCTAACTTACTTTTTTTATCTTTTAACAAGAGTTTTGGCGAGAAAGTTTCGATTCATTATGTCGTTAGGAATTATAAAGTATTGAGTTTTAAGTGCAAGTCGTTTTGAAATGCTTATTAAATGAAGTTTAATGCCTTACAAATGACTGGCCATCTGCAAGTTAAACCAAGTAATGGATTTGAAACTTCCATTATCGCGCCAGCGAGATAATTATAAGCAGGAAAAGATCCGTTCGGAAAAATGATTATCTAATTTAGACAAACAAGAAAAAAAGAATTGAAAATAATTTGCATGAGTAAAAAGAAAACACATTGCTGAGACTATAAAAACGCAACCAGCTAAGTTTTCCTCATTCTGTAAAACGTTCTGGCATAAACAGGTCGGGTGATGAAGCTAATCGAGTGAATTTCGTATTCGTAAAAACATTGCGCAACATCCTTCCAGCACGTGGAAATACAAGTTAGGCTGAAGCTTATATTTCGCGTTTCTAACTGTTGACATATTTGATTTTAAACATCAATGCAGAATTTGAACAAGTTTTTATGACCACTGAAAGGCATCACGAGGTTTGGACAACGAAGGCAAACTGGCTTTTTGACAAGAATTAGATGAAGGGCTGCCACTAGGAAAGTCGATGGCAGCGAAGAAATAATTCAGGGATCTATCAATCATTTGAAATCTACAAAAAGTTAGCTATCTAAAGATTGAACCATTTCTGAATGAAATCGTTCAGAAAATCAGGTTTAGCCGCAACAAAATGGAAATTTAATATTAGTTCTTGTTGAAAAGTAGCCGAAATAGGACACAAATATTTTCGACTCCTCAAAGCAAAACTATATATGGCTAACTCAAAAAAGTTGAAAACATTTTTTTGCCGGATAGTGTCGAGCTTGCAGTCTATAATTTTCATTAGAAAAAACGTTTTAGTAAATTTGCGAACTGCCAAAGTTATTTATTTTCAACAGCTGAACAATTAAAAATTCCTGGTGTCATACAAAAGATACAAAGCAGTAAATTAAGAATTATTATAATATACTTATGACTATTCTCCTCTTAGCCAATAGTAAACGCTTTTACTAGTAACTGTTTTACTTTTAGTTTCTAAATAAATCATTAAAAATCGATAAAACAAATAGTTTTATAGGTGCATTCATCATGGATTTTATCCGCACATAAGCTAAATTCTACCGAAAAAATATACATTTTGTGTACATATATTAATTGGGCATCCATGCAAGAGGTCAAGAATGGCAGAATATATACCTGAGGCGTCTGAAAAACGACAATTTTGTCTCATGCAGGTTTACGACTTTCACGTGTAAAAATAGAAACAAGAAATTATTAAGGAAGACGTATAAGCCGTCTTTCATTAACGGCGCCCAAACGATGTCCTTGACAGATGACCTTCCCTTCCCGACGACTAAGGCCGTCTAGAATAAAAACCAGACGACCGAAAGCGGACCGCTTTGGCGAGCGTAGAAGTTAAATGAAAATGCAATACCGCGTGAAACAGCAACAAATCAGACCCAGGTCTCTTTTTTCGTCAACATTTCACGGCCAGATAGAAAGAAATTGTTACTGAAGTTGAATGCTCAGAAAATTTTCCGAGTCACTGTGTCACAGCCACAGTTTTGGAGTTTAGGACGTCGCTCCATGATCACGTATTTACCCTAGACGTCCTTACTAACGCTTGTTGAGGTCGTCTTGACGTCTTTGACGAACTGAATCATAAATACAACCAATCTAAGGACTGATGTCAACTTCAAACCACTGCAGTGAACAATTTACATTAGCAGAGCTGGAAGACAATTAATACAAGAGGAAACTAGAACATTATATTATTGTGCCTTTCTGTAAAGGTTCTATAAATTTTGCTTCGTTAAATATTTCACAGCTGTGTTGACATTCATTTTGCTACGAAGTAACAATGCAGGCAACCTAATAAAAAGAATCGAGTCACATAATTAAAGAAGAACTCTACTTTCCTTTATCAAGCACAAAGAATGAACGACAAAAATCAGTTTCTACTTAATGGTCCGCTAATGATTGTTTCCGACACGAAACTTAAAGTTAAAATTCAGTGTTAACGATAAAAGGTTAGTTTCAAACGAACCGGAATCGAAAAAAAATTATGTGATTTACAAAATAAAAGAAAAACCGCATGAATTGATTATATAATAAATCAGTAAACTTAAAATTTGACTTATTTTAAAGGTTCATGGTGACATAACTGAAGTTTAAAGCAGTCGACTGGTAGGTGTACGTACACAAAGCAATGACATATATACTACAAAATATCAAAACTACATTTAGAAATGGGCTCCACGAAAGAAACTCGTCAAAATACTCTCATGCTTTGCAATTCATTGAAACTGTTAGCAATAATTCATACACTTCCTATCTTATAAATTATCAATGGGCGGAAACAGAGACAAATAAGTGTAAAGTGAGGAAGAGAAATGTACTTATATATCTTTCAAACTTCCAAAAAACACTGTTGAGTTTATTTCTAATTAAACGGTAATTTTCCTGGGATGTTTCTTAAACATAGGTTGTAGGCAATGGCCAATTTAATGAACAAAGTAAAAAAAGTCAATATACTCCATATAACATTTCCGGGAATATTCTTTATTCATAGTATTAGTAATAACACAGCATTCCTTCCATCCTCGTGCATATAACTTGCTTCAAAAACGATGAGCTAGCTGCCTCTTTTTTTTTTTAAAAAAAACTTGCACTGAAATTTTTTCTCGACTTCCCGTTTCAGTATATTTACACAAGCTTCATTTAAATCCAGATTAAAAGGTCGTCGTTTTGTTCGTCTACAGATTTCGAATTAAAAGAAAAATAAGACCGAACAATGTTTTTGATTATAGAGAAGACTTGTGGCCTTAAAAAATGTTAGCTAACATAACTTAGGAGATTACAGTCTTTTTCGTACACGTCGGACTTACGAATTACACCGAACAATATTTTTTACTCTTTCGATTTTTATAGATACAAATATGAAGACACCTGCGGGTTGATTTAAAAACAAAACAGCACGTACGACTTGTAGAGAGAGTTCAAAGCCATAAAGCACTTTTTATAAATTATTATTTGGTATTCAATTACAAATTTGCACGGAAAGCATAAAGTCATGCAATTATTGTGTTCACAAGATATTAATTAATTTCTACTTCACAACAGTTACAGTTTGATTCCATGAAAAACGAACTCTTTCTTGCCGATTTAGTTTTAATTGAGGGCTCGATCGGTTGCAAAACAATGTCGCTTTTTATCTTTCTCTTGAGTTTATGGTTGGATTTTGGGAGTAACTTTTCGGCTAAACCCAACATACAGTAGTTTTGCACTACCAAATTCTAGCTAAAATAAAATAGATTTTATTTACATAGAGGTATCGGTTTTTAATAAAGTGAAAACTTGGACTCCATTGAATATGAATAAAAAGGGACCATTTATAGAAAAATAATGGTTGGTAAGCACATATAAAACTCCATTCGCAATGGCAAAAAGTATTGGCAAAATGAAAAGTAAATCAGAAATGTTATAGTAAGGATTTAGAATACATTAAAAAGAAATGTTTTAAGACAGTAATTTGAGATAGTGAAATTACGTGGTTTTTCTCGTTCGTTTATAATTCATCAATCACGTGATAGAACAAAGTCTACCGTTGCGGTAGGACGGATCACTCGAATTTTATAAATTATTTTGAAAACCAAAGGAAAAGTAAATGCATTTTGCCACGCATCGCTTTTGATCAAAACAATTATTAGAAGTGAATAAATGTATCCACACGGCGATGAGGAGAACTTGCTAAAATGTAAACATAATTGTAGTAACACCGAACATTTTGCAAGTTAAGAACATCGAAAAAAAAAAAAAACATCGACGCACAGGCTATACCTAGAAAAAAGAAATTTTCGTAGTCGAAGTTTTAGCTTTTTGTTTTTTGCATTGATATGATCGTAAAATCAATTTTCAAATGGCGGTTTAAAGGCTAATGTCAAACGAGATAAGAAAGATATTGTTTGGGTTTGAAATAATTCACACAAAATGTAAAGAACTCGAAAACAAGACCTAACGAAGTTACGTGAGTGTTATTTCTTGGTTGTTAAATATTTTCACTAAACTTAAGTTCTGCAAGTGGTCAGCTTGTTCAACTAAGACGGTAACTCATGGAAGTTTGGCGGAATTTAACATAAAAACTTTCAACTCGCTTGAACGAGAGAGCAGTTCCCTTCATTGAACATTTTTGTCTTTAGAGCTGATTTTTCAGTTGGTCAAATAATTGAGATAAGCAGTCGTTACAAAAATGTATTTACCGGCAAATAAATAAAACCCTGTTGAATTTCATTTTCTAACAACGAATAATAACAACTGAAGCTTAGTCTTCTTCTCCTTCCAGCTGCGTTCAAAAGTAGTTTCTAATTTTAGTTTATGTTTATTTAAAAATAGATGATAAATTGTCTTAGTCACTCAAAACCCAGACACCTGCCGCATCAGTCCGCGCCCTGAAGAAAGCTTTGACGCTAAGACTAAATTAATGAAATCTTCTTTTAAAATAAAGAACTTCGCGTTCAAAAAAAGGATTTTCTCGTGCTTTTCAAATAGAGATATTTACTAACAAACACAATGTTGTTAAAAAATATATTTTCAAGAGTAGCTGACAGATGTGACTCAACACTACCAAAAAATGCGATTGACTTATTATTCAGCAGTTCTTCGCTTTACTTCATAGTATACAGAATCCTTGTGTTCTGTGGACTACGTCATGCAAAACCAATTTAAGTCATTTAACTTTCGCGTGCCTCTGTAATGTACAACGATGATCTAATGTTCCTTTTGCCGATTAGAAACGATCGCACACTTAAATGCGTTATCAAGCAAGGCAATGGCGTTAACAAAAACTTTTAAAAAAAAATTGTGTCATCGCGTCTTGCATCAAAATATTGGGGAGTAAACCAGAATGAACGTAAATTCGCTTAAGAAATAAGAAAATTATTTCAACAAATTTACCATTGAACATTATTGAAAAATAGATCTTTCTCATTAAATGCAAATTTGTTTCTATTTCACAAAATGTAATATAAGATTAGGTCCTTCAAATCAACAGCTAAATCAGCCATATTTGGCTTCAAAAATAATGAGATAAAAATTAGTTTATTAGATTTACAGTAGTGAACAAAAATAAGTCAAATTAATTTTCAATGTTTTTTCGACTGTTCTTGAAAATTTAAGTGGTATTATCGCCATAACAATAAAACGTCAAATGAAAACAAAACGAAAGAAAACTAAAACAGTTTCACTGAAATTGTCATTGCAAAGCAGCACGAAGTTCTTCCATTGCGACAAACACGTCATTGGCATGGGGACAAATAAAACACACGTTAAACAAATTTTCCAGAACCGCCTGTAAGAGCACATAGTTACTACAGTGTCAGCATACAGCGAATTATTTTTCAATCTATTTTTCGGCAAGCTATCAAACGAAGGATAACACTAATTTAAGCAATACAACTTGGGCTCAAGTTAAAAAAAAATGATACGAACAATTTTACAGTATTTTTTCATATTTACAAAAGGTCTTAATAGCAAAAATATTTGTGTAAGCACTAAAGAAGGCACAGACATGCCGACACATGTTTGCGTAAAAAAAAAGTGTTGTGTGTTTTGTCAAAGTTATTTTAAATTGATCATTCCTAAAATATGCTTGCAGCTAGTCAGCTGGACTTATCAAAAAGCATAATATGAACTGTTGATTAGTCACGGATGTTTTTCGAGAGCTTTTCCGCTATGAGAGTGACATGCACTCACTCCCAAATTCCCGCAAAAACTAGACGGCAGTAGTATAAGTGAGGGAAAAAAGCGGACATCGTTGCCCCGTTTACGGCTCTGTGAGATCAACAAACACCATCCTTTTTCAGTTATAATGTACTTGGAAGTAAAACTACCCATGTTTAATTTTTGTTAAATATTGACGCATTTAGTGAGATTTGATTAAACAAAAACAAAACAAAACATGCAAGAAAAACAAGAAAGCATTGAAGAATTACAGGAAACACTGCCATTGAGCTATCGAAAAGTTGCAGCACAAAGACCTTTGTTGTCATAGCATTCTAATTTTGGTTTAAAGGGCAGATAAGGTAACTTTCATTTATATTTTGGAGCAATGATTTTTTAATTTCTTTTATATTTTGAAAGAGCAGTTTGTAAGAGATTTTTAATACTTTAAACACCCTTTGTCACTTACCGTGATGCACCGCGCATTGTTTTTAAGACTGGCGTGATGAAAGACTGGAACGAACCCGGATGCTAGCTCTGACAAACCGCAAATCGCTCGGTGTGTGAGAAACATGGTTTCTATTTCTAGCCTTGAAGAAGAAATACCAAGTGAAATGAAAAATTCGGTGGACATTCGCGAATTATTAACGAAAGAAGGTCCTGTAACTTACAACATCTAAGGTTCCTTAGTTTTATACAGGGTTCGTACACTTTTTTGTGGACAGATTTCAAGACTTTTTCCAGACTTTT
>JAOBAY020024210.1:0-24595 GCA_025331085.2 Zoanthus sociatus | reverse complement strand
CCATGAATTTGTAATCTTATTATTTATTCTTCTTACAATTGTAAAAAAGGTGTAAAAGACTAATAAAGTGAAGTGAAATTATTTCCCTCACAAGAGTACTTATAATTTGTAGACAAGTCAACTTGAGACCAAAAGATATAGAGTTTCCAACAAATCAAATACACATGACATATACAGTGCAATTTAATTGGTATTTGTAGCCTCGTTTTCAAGCAGATCCATCATGCATATGTCATGTGTTTGAGAACACTTGTATCGGAAGAGTGTCAATAATATCATTTCTAAAACTGGCGAAAAAGGTGCTTTCTTGAAACTTGGCAAATTAACAAGACTAACAATGCCATTAACGGTGACGATGGGTTAAAACTACCAAGAGAGTATTTAAGTGTTGTTTTTAAAGACAAAAGAAATGTACATCACATATTATGAACTAACTTTTAGCTGTGTAAAAAACTCACTTAATTATTTATAGATCACTTCCTCTGAAGAAGGATAGAGTTATATCCGAAACGTCGGGACATTTTTAAACTTAATTTTAAGAAAATTTTTAACTGGAGAAACGGTTCTTTTATTTACATAAAATTTTTTTATTGTAATGTTACAACCCAGTTACAAACGAAACATTTTTAATATCATTTCTTTCATTAAAACACGTGTTGCCTTAAAAGTCGAATTATTTCACTCTCATAGAAACCCCAAGGGTGGCTATGTATATTCCTTGTAATGTTTTTAAAACCGCAGTTTTTTTATGAATTATTGTTTTTCAAGCCAAGTAGTTCACGTCTTTTATAGTGTTTTGATAGAGATGTTTTGACCATTTCCGTCCCTTTTCTGTCCCAGAGGACTTCACGGCCGTGACAGGGTAACAACATTTTAAAAAAGTAAAAAACACTGAAAAAAAAAAATTATTCAAATCTAGCAATTTGAGTAGCACACACTAAAGCTGTAGCAATTGAGCCCAGATTATCTCAGTTTACTTGTTTTCTATTATCTAAAACGATAATTTCTTAAAAAGTGATTTCCAACATTTTCTTTGTCCAGATGTTGACGAGTGTTTCAGAGGAACAGCTGTTTGTGGGGAAGGTTCCCGCTGTGTCAACACTGAAGGCTCTTATAACTGCTCCTGCGATGCCGGCTACTCTGGAGACGGAACCACGTGTGAAGGTGACTTAATAAACTAAAATAATTTCATCATCTGTTTTCTCATTTCTACTAATAACGAACGGCCAAGAAAGAGTCAACTCTATTTTTTTATGGCTTTATCTGTTCTTATCTTTAATTGTTTTGATCAAACATTTTAACGAATAAACAATTGTCAGAAAAATTGGTATAATAATATGCCCCGAGCGGGAATCGAACCCTCGTCTCCCTGTTCTCTTGTCAGGAGTGCTAACCACGACACTATCAGGGACCACCACGCTGGCAAATAACAAGCGGCTCGGCCCAACCCTACATACGAACAAAGTATGTTATAAAGAATGAACAATTGTCAGAAAAATTGGTATATGCCCCGTTCGGGGCACTTGCATTTCAGAAAAATTGGGGCCCGGGAATCCTCACGCTAACCAACCTAACTAATCATGAGACTGCTACGTTGCCAGCGTGGTGGTCCCTGATGGTGTAGTGGTTAGCACTCCTGACTAGAGAACAGGGAGACGTGGGTTCGATTCCCGTTCGGGGCATATACCAATTTTCTGACGATTGTTTGTTCTTTATAACACACTACTGAGCAACATACATTGATAAACATTTAACATTTTCTATAAAATTTGTTAGTATGTACCTAACAGTGAATTGTACTTTTCATGCACACTAATTGGCTAACTTGGAGGTGATTAGCCAAGTAATATCCACCGAGCAGCCGAAGAAAAACGAAATAGCTCACATCAAGTTGGAGTTGAAGAATTGAAAGTAGGAGTCTGGTGTCTTCAAGTATGACTGAAGTTTGAATAAGATAGGGTGAAAATCGACGTCGGAAACGAGACTAGTAAACGCGCGACATTTTGTTTTGAAACCCATGCCATTTCGCCTTGTTTACAAAAACGATCGAGCATTATAATTACAATATAAACCATGGGACATTTCAACTACCTGAGGAAATGACACCGCATCAACATGTAATTTAGTGAAAATAATCTAACTTTGAAAGTCGTTCGTTTCGTTTTAATTCGCTTTCCTCCATTCGATCACCTGACTTACCTCTCACGTGATTTTATGAGAGCAAGTGTGCATCGTATGGTGGGGATTTTTGTCCGACCGTTTGTCGGTACTAACATGAACATTTGACAACTGTATTCTTAGGTTCGTCATGTTGTATACCCGCTGAAACCAAAGAACTTCCCATTGTTTTTGTACCATAAAAATCAGGCAATCCTATAATCAATTATTTGCTTTCTTTCTTTTAATTAACTAGATATTGACGAATGTGCCGCGGGCTCACCCTGTAATGCCAATGCCCTCTGTACCAACACCTTGGGGTCTTATGCATGCAGATGTCTTCGAGGATATTCTGGTGACGGTCTTACTTGTGACGGTATGTGTTTTAATTGGGGAAGCCAAGGAAAGTGCAAACTATTGTACACTGTCTTAAGACTACGCCCGTTAAAAACTTTAATACCTTTTTGTTTCTGTTTTAGTAATAATAATGGAGTCGTTTAAGTTTGATAATCCATAGGAAATCGTTTGATTTGAGATACATGATTACGTCGTTAACATGTGAACCAATGTATTTAAAAGGTATTTATTTAAACCGACAATGCGCATTCAAATTAACGTCCATACCAATTCATAGAGTCTGCAGGATCGCTTTATATCTTGTTGATACAGCGGTCAGTCTTCTTATGTTGAATAGATCGTAACGAGTGTTCAGAGGACACTCACCACTGCAGCAGAGAGGGTGCTATCTGCACTAACACAATCGGTTCGCATTACTGTCGATGCCAGAATGGTTACCACGGAGATGGCTTCGTTTGTAAAGGTACACATCATACGCGTCTTCCAAAAAAAACTTCGTATTTACAACAAATACATGCACCATATCTTACCTTCATATGAATGCAAACACATGCATGCATTATATCTTACCTACACATGAATACAAATACATGCATCATATCTTCATATCTTACCTATGCACATGAATACAAACACATGCATGCACCATATCTTACCTACACATGAATACAAATACATGCATGCACCATATCTTACCTACACATGAATACAAATACATGCATGCATCATATCTTACCTACACATGAATACAAACACATGCAGATCATATCTTCATATCTTACCTATGCACATGAATAAACACATGCATGCATCATATCTTACCTACATACGAATACAAACACATGCATCATATCTTAACTACACATGAATACATATACATGCATATCTTACCTACACATAAATACCTAAATACATGCTTCATATCATCTATATTGTACCTTCATGTGCATACAATTACATGCATTTACCACGTACTTATACATGCATACAGATGCAGGCATCTACATAGTATATTTGCCTATCTCACTCTCCAGCTTATGTGATCCATGTTGCCGCATGATCCATGTTTCATAGTCCGCATTTGCATTATAGCTAAAAGGAGTAAGCGACAGACCCTATGCAAAAATGACGATGATTTTAATACTGTTCTGTCTACATTCAAATTAGCCCTACTTAAAGTTTCAAAAGAATATCCTATCACAAACGAGGCCAGTTAGGGCTAATTTTGAATGCGGACAAAAGCGTGCTAAATCGCCGCCATTTTTGCATAGGTTCTATGTTTATAAAATGTTAGTGGCTTACCAAAAAGATCTCTATGGAGGGTTAGTTGTTCTCGGCTATCGTAATGATGATCTTCCGAAAACAGCATAGGAATGTTTTAAACTGGGCCTGCTCTCATATTACACCGCGAGCTAAAAACATGGATTTTCCATAGTGGTTCACGCAAGCTCGATTGATATAGGTGTTTACTTGCATTCACTTGCTATGCATTCATGCACTTATGTTTGAAACTATGCAAACACACCTTAACATATTGCATGCGCAGACATATTAATGAAATCACGTTAGTAATAATATGCATGTTTCAAAAGTTCATGTTGCTTCAGTTGACAGCTTTAGGGGAGGGTTATGTTAATAATGCTTGGGGATTTACTTAACAAGATCTCATTTTTAAAAACTTTAGTTATATAAAGACACTTTAACATAGTTTTATTTGTTTCTACTCACGTGCATGCTAGTGAATGTATGTTGACCTCTAAAGACGATAATAACTCGAACAGCTGTTATTAATAACCCAGAGAGCTCCGTGAATGGAATAGCGCAGGGTGTCAACTACAAACCACCTCTCCAACCTCCTAACCCCCCTCCCCTCCTCCCCAAAGGGGGCACTCTTAATAAAAAAATCCGCATCAAATTTAGTTCTATGTATTAGCGATTTTCAGTTCTTCTTTATCACATCTCTTGACCAGTTGACTAAACTGATTAATTTAATAAGTTTGTAAATTTCTGTAATTTACTGCATGTCACTTTTAGTTAATATATATAACGTGCATGATTATTTCACAATATACCGACTACATACAAAGTTTTCTTTTATCATTCATGCATCTTTCTACACTGCAGTCATGGATATACATACGATCTTAAGTTCTTTTTATAAGAACCTTTTTTTAAGAAAAATCATAAAATGAAGACTACTCGAAATGCAAAATAAAACTTGTTGAAAATTCTGGAATTAGTTTGTTTCAACTCAGACTCGATAATATTTGATAGTACATTCATTTTTACAGAGCGGGTAACAACGTACATTTTGTAGGATAGCTTTGTGCGATTGCAAAACAATTCTGAGCATATTTATGGTCTTACTGAACGTAAAAATGCTCTCAAATGACCTTAAAAATGTTTAGTTTCAGTTTGGCAATTAAGGTTCTTATAAATATCTAATATTGACGAAAGTGGTATGGCACTTTCCACATATTAACTCACCATCTCCTTCATATCTTGCAATATAGTTGCAAAAGTTGAGCTTGCGCCATCGAAGCAGTTAAGCCACAAGAAAATGTTTTGCATAAACCGTAGATGTAGTAACTTTCGCCGAAATTTTTTTCTAGGCATGCGCACGCATTTTTGCCACTTGCTTGATAAAGCGTCGTTTTTTTTAGATTTTAATGTTTTTTTTTTAAATTTAATAATGTTGCTTTTGAATTAAGCGCCTTCCGTGTGTCGTGCTCTTTTATACGCAATCTTGGGCTCATGTCAGGCCCAGGGGCATAAACAGCTTTGCTCTCGCGAGTCAGACAACTTTCTAAATAAACAAATGGAATTACTGTTGTTTAGGAATGTGTGAAATATTTAATTGGGTAATTACGTGGACTCTGTGAATGCAGTAATCGAGGCAACCAACCATAACATTTTTTCAAAACTTTTTTTGTTCTTATTATATGTTGTCTGAATTACACCAAAAAAATGCTATAGTGGTAACTAACTGTACCATACCAGGTTGGTATTGTCCATATAAAATGTAATTTTAAGAACTTAGATGTTTTGTTGTCATAAGCTTTTAGAACCGCATGCTTGTATCTGCTGTTTCAGTTTTCTTAAATTGTGCTCCGGCTTGTATCACAATACAACTGTTCCGCAATGAACTAGGGTTGCGAACCGCAACATGCAAGCTATATGGCTTGTAAATGTAAGGATTGCATAAAACAAAACAATTGCCGGGAAGTAAATATAAAGTGCAGCCAGCTTCAGAGCATAGAGATTACAACAAAAGTGTTTGATTTCTTTGTTTTTTTTGCTTTTGTTATACTTTATGTTTTAGTTGTGTTAGTTTTATAATATCTATAGGCCCTTACGTGCTCTCTGATTGGTCAAAAACCCATGTTTTATCAGAGTAATAAACATAAAAAAGCATGTTTCTTTGTTTTCACTACTATATTCATGGCCTTTACAATCCATATTATGAACCAAATAAAGATGCCTAAGCCGTGAATTAGACTGATAAAACGCGACGGACATTTGAGAAGACTAGAGAGGCGTAAAATCACGTGCTTGCAGCTTAGTTTAAAACACGGCTTAGACTTCGTTATTTGTTAAATGAAGCTATGACGTTATGGAACGATCTGGTTGTCGTTAGGTAAGCAATTCAAACAACTGGAAGAAAGAAAAAGTACTCACTGATCGAAGTTCCGTTGACACATGCATGGAGACCACTAGTTTGTCAGTTTATCTGTTGTGTCATCCTCTTTAAATAAAGTTGATTATTATATTATTATAGTACATATTGTTCTGGCTTCTCTTGCATTCATCTAAATTGCGTAAATAACCTTAACTGATCAATTCATAACGTCATTTGATCATGCACCAATGAGGCAGTGATTTTATATGTTTAAGGTTTTACATTAAATGAGATATTTTTTTTAGCGACAAATTTCCTTTTAACTATAAAGTAACACATTAACACACAGTCACGGCATGCACGTGGGGAATATAAGAGCTGCTTTAACCGCAAAATAAACTTGTTTTAAACAACAGATATTGACGAGTGCTCGGTATTTGGTGAGAATAAATGTCACAAAGAAGCATTGTGCACAAACACCCTGGGATCTTATGCTTGTAGGTGTCTACGGGGATTTAAAGGAGATGGATTCAACTGCACAGGTAGAAAAATTATAGTTTACACAATATTATTATAAACTAGTTGATATTTTTTTAAAAGAAGCTTAACCGCTATATCTAGTGCTTTTAGAGCAAAATATTCAAATACAATTCCCAAAACGTACGTGAAGCGACTAATTCTATCTGCAATTTTGTTCCGGTGTCTTGAAAAGTTTTTGTGGTAACCCGCATCTTCTATTCTTTGGTATCAATCAGCTGTTGATTGATATCTCATCTCATTTTCTGTGTTGAACTCTGGGGGGCAAACTGCCCCTCCTTTCCCCCTTCCCCCCCTCCCTATGCGCTTTCAACCAACAAAAATTATTTTGAAGACTTGTAACTCAGATGTGAAAAATTCCGTACGGGACTGAATATGACGTCTATTGATAGCAAGCTATTTATAAACCAATCAAACTACGCGTAGGCAAGTTTGTATATACTACAAAAAAAATTTTATTAATACTCTATTAATGCAGGGTTTTCCTTTTCGGCCGGCGACCGGCGATTTTCGCCGTCTGTGTGAATCGCTTCGTCGCCGGAAACTGTTATTATCACAAAAACATCCTTGTAAACAAGAATGCAAGTGTTGATAATAGATGTGGAACGGATTGCGCTACCACGCCCAACTTCTCCGCCTGTTCAAAATTCATCTACTGCTACTTCATTTGAAAAGGAAAAACCTGTTAATGAACTTGTAAAAAATCCCGCTTCCTGATTACGGTAGCTACGCACCTCGTTCTTTATTACAATTTGTTCCTTAGGAGCGGAAAATATGTTATTGTTAACATTATTTACGTCAATTTTTCTCACTAGCTGAGTGTTCAGTAGTACGACCGGACCTCCCGCCCTTATGGGTTAATAGCAAATTTGACGTTTCTCCTCGTGGGTTATTGGCGCGTAGTCCAATCACCCTTAAGCCTTCACTTTAGTAGCTTACGCTCCAAGAAGAGCACTTTGGTCCTCCTTCTGTCTTTAAATATAGTACAAGCTGTGAGTTATAAGCTGAAATGGTAATGCTTGTAGCGGCATTCTATATTTTGTGTGCAGTCTGTCTCTTGAACTCCCATTGAGGTTAAAACTGCCTTTATGTCCCTGACATTAAATATAAATTAAAGACTTGTCGTTTTGAAAAAAATTTTATTGAGTTTTTGTTTTAAGTTTTATATTTTATTGACTACCTTTTTTCTTATCATGAGTAGTTTAAGACAACCTTTGATATCTAAGAATATTTTAAAGAGCATTTGTGCTTTTTGAAAAATAATACTCTATGTAAATGTTGTAATGATTTTTGTTATTATTAATAGTGGTACACCTATATCACTAGTATACATTCTTTCTGAACAACGCAAACAACAACAACAACAACAACAACAACAACAACAGCAACAAGAGCAACAACAATAGTTTATTCCTCCTTGAACGTGATTGTTATTTTTACAAATCAAAAGAAAATTAAAATGTGGCAAAGTGCCGGCTACCCGGAATAACCATACGTGGCTTTACAAGCCGGACAGCCAGAACTCTTTTTTAATTATACATGTTTAAAATCCGCACACACTATAACGGACACAAAAGTGAAAAAAGGAAAAAAGAAAAAAGAAAAGAAAGAAGTTTATTATAAACCCCTTGTAGCGTTCAGTTAATGTGTTTATATTTGACGATGTACATGTGTTAGAAAGCTTTGTAGTCGGCTTGTTTTTCATCACTGAACTTGCCACCTTGATTCCGACTTTCGTTTTAAGTCAAGAATGTTTTACTTGGCATTCAAGAAAGAGATAAGGATTTAATGTTTTTGACAAACGAGTTACAAACCGCAGTTTAATGAAAACACTGTAGTGATATTGTATTTTTTCACCCTTTTTCGTTAGTTTATTTTTGCTTATGTATGAGTGAGGCGGTGTTTATGTTTATATAAGTTTAGGTTGTTTTGATGAAGGAATAACTCAATCTCCAACTTCAAAATTTGCAGCAATTCCAGACGGCCTTGCTTGTTCTCCCAAGTGCCATAGCGATGCTCAATGCTACAATGCCTCTGGTGTATTAGAGTGTCGTTGCAAAACGGGATTTTTTGGAGATGGATTAAGTTGTACAGGTATGTCTGCTAGCTTCTAGTAATTTATGATCATTTGTTTGAATCTCATTGAAAATTCATTGGTTTATCAATTTTTTATATTTTCTTTGATATCTCCCAATTCAAGAATTGTAAAGTGTGTCAAAGAATTCTTGCAATATTTATTTGGGAATAAATAGTTAATCACATACCAATTGCTGCTGAGTTTCCAAAGGTAAATTAATCAGCATGAAATATGATTTAAGACTAAAAACGTGCCTCCTTTTTTTTCTTTTTTATCGTGGTAAACCCTCCATAATTGTTCTACACCTCAGGGCTAGGTTATTCAAAGGTGGGTTAACTTTAAAGATGACAGCAGAATTTGGGTCTCTAAGGAAAAGATTACAGTTCTTATAAAATATTCCTCGAGTTTCCTAGGTGGACTTGTTAATCCCAAATCAGTCTCTTTATGGTTAAAAACAAGATTATGGGTTAAAAATTTAGCGCTAATCGGTTTTTGCACAACTGGGCCCACAGTTGCATTGGCGGACTTACTTACAATGGCCAGTTCTCAGTTGGCTGCCGCGCTGCACCACTGAAGCTTGAAAAGAAAAGATGGACTCACTAAAATGACGTGTTTCGGCTTCATAGCTCGGTACCATGGTTAGAGCGCTGCATGCCCCGGTCTTGTAAAGATTAGGTCTCAAATCCGCTGAAGACCAAAATTTTTTTTGGTTTTTATTCGCAATTTCAGCTTTAATTGCATAAACAAAAGCGACTATCACTCATAACGTTATTGCTTACGCCGCGATACAGTATCAATTTCCGTAACATTTTTATATATGAAAGTGGCGTTGATGGCACCACTTAAAAAAACAATCTGCTTTCCTAGTAGTAGTCTTAAACCGCAGTTGGTTAGGGAAGCCGCCCATAGCGATTTGTTTCTCGAGAAAGGTCAATCTGACGTTTTTCTAGTGACCCACCCCCCACCCCTCTTAGAAACGTCAGGCGATTTATCGATAGTTCTACTTGAAACAAACATTTTAGTACATGACCCTTATTTCACAATGCCAAATATCATCTCACCGATGAATATTTATCAATGAAAGATTCGCAATTAAAGCACAAACTAACTTAGACTGTCCACGGAATCTTAAACTGCCGGCCTACAATGGTTACCAGGTCTTTCAGTAAAATTATTCAGATTTCTCGACTGGACTTCATGACAGTTCATTGCTGTAGGAAAAAGCGATACTTCTGCTATACTGCATTGTTTATTAATAACATACGTTTCTACATATCTCTTTTATTTCTAAAAAGAATTTCCCAAACTGTCGATTTTTCCCACTTTTTCTCCCCAAGAATCGTCACAACTAAGAATCCTCCCCCCACCCGCAAACGTCAGATTGATGTTTCTTGTGGAACAAATCGATATATATGCGCGGCTTCCCTTAGAGTGTTGAATCGATATCGTAGAGGTCACGGGCTCGAATCATTTTTGATCTCTTTGCATTTGCTTAAATTGCGTACAAATAGGACGGATAAAATTGTTCTTATTGTTGTTTTAAAGATATCAATGAATGTTCACGCGGTGCTCATGGGTGCGGGCCACTGCAGCTTTGCGTCAACATACCTGGATCTTACAGATGTAAATGTCCCAAGGGTTTCCAAAGCGACGGACGTACATGCGTTGGTATGTTAATGTTCTACTTTTAAAGTAGCTATGTTGTATCTTGAATCATGAAAACCGTTTAGGTCTGTACAACAATGAGATAAAATTTAACTACGTTTTAGGTCCGTAGAAAGAATAACAATGATAAATTTAAAACTGTCAAAACTTCAAGATTTTGTTGGGATTCACCCAAATTCGATTGGAAATACTAACTCTCGACAGCCTACAATCCAGCATGCGTACAGACGGTTGTCTGTTACAATTAATGCGAGGCAGGCTAATATTTTTGTGTCATTGTCCCTCATTGTCTAGAATATATTAGGTATTTTTTATTCCCGATATGATGACCGGTTTCCATTATATGGTTAAAAACTGCCGAGTTCTGCCTGTTGTGATGTTGGACTTCTTTTGTTGTTTAAG
This sequence comes from Zoanthus sociatus, assembly GCA_025331085.2. NCBI lineage: Eukaryota > Metazoa > Cnidaria > Anthozoa > Zoantharia > Zoanthidae > Zoanthus > Zoanthus sociatus. The sequence goes on along the minus strand of JAOBAY020024210.1, from coordinate 13,781 downwards.
TCTTGCATTTAGTGACTGTTAAGTCTCTCTCACATAAGTTACATTACATTCTCTTTTTCCACGTCTTATCTCATACACTGTTGTTAGATCCTTTTTCTTTTGGTGTTTTGTCCTTCTCGTGGACTAATTTTCCAAAGATGATTTTATTTTGTTATTGAGTATTTATTTTAATATGCCTTTGTAGCCTATATCTTTGTATCAGAACACTAAAACTGATTCTTCAAACCCTTAGATTTTAAAAAATGTCCGGGAAGCATGCCCAAGACTCCGAAAGTTGGACAGAAATAACATCTTGAAATAAGGCAGAAAAAAAAGTCAAAGGGAGACCCACATTGCCAACGGCGAACATTTCTGCTGCTTCCTTTTTGCCACAACTTACATCGATAAAATCTAATCTAATCTCAGTCTTCAACTGGAGAACTTACTTACAGTTGTCAATGAGAGCAGAATCATGATCCGGTGTTATGGTCTTTTTCTGGTTGCAGACGACATTTCTTGTGCAATGCTGTTTTGCCCTAAACTCCAATCAGTTATTTAATCATTGGCAGCCATTCCAGATGACCAACAAAGTTAAATTAAACACCTAAAAGCGCAAAAATGAGGAAGGAGTTAGCGTCTAATTATAAATCCAATCATCTTTATGCTGCTTAGTTTGTTAAAACCAAAATTTTTACAAAACTCTTATTCAGTGGTATTTCATTTTTGCTGTTCCTATCCCAAATTCTATTCTTTTCGCTGTATTCAGTAGATAGCAAGAATGCTCTTCTATCGGGAGTTCCAAGTGCCATTTTATCACAACAAAATCTTTACAACTATGAAGCTGTTTTGTAATGGCGCATTTGCTTGTGACCAAGTAAAAATACTATTTATCCTTATTATGTTTGCAGATGTCAACGAATGCTTGGATCAAAAGGTTAATTGCCAAGATAATTCAGTATGCGTCAACACCAATGGATCATACAACTGTAAATGTTTTAGTGGATATTTTAAAGATCGTGATACCTGTTTGGGTAAGTCTACGAGAAGAAACCCACTCGCACTTTCAATCTGAACGTAACAGAAATCTTTAAAGTGAAGTGATTATTGTAACAACAATCATACTTTTTACTCACTTTAACACTACAGTACACTATTCTTAAAGCCGATGATGTTAGATATATTTTTCCATTTTGCAGTTTTTTTTTTCAGCACTAAAAACTAAAAAATAAATTTAAAAAATTAAAATATTCTTTTAATTTACAGTAACAACTTAATAAGGTCAAATAGTCTATCGGCCCTATTTAAGATTATCCGTTACAGTCTTGTATTCTAAATTCCGTAATGTATACTTAGGATCCCAAGTTTTGGATTCCAGATTCCACCGCAGTTGATTGATTACGATTTCCTAAGATTAGGATACAGGGCTTCACAGGCAAATATTATCTAAGTATTTCCTGGATTCCGGATTCTACGAGTTAATATTTCCTGGATTCTGGTTTCCACAATCAAACATTTCCTGGAATCCAGATTCCACAAGCAGATATTCCTGGATTCTGATTCCACAATCAAACATTTCCTGGATTCCGGATTCTACAAGAAAATATTTCTTGTATTCTGGATTCCACAAGCAAATGTTTCCTGAAATCCGGATTCTATATTAAAATGAGAGTATTCCATGCTAAATTTCACGAGAAAAATCATATTACACGAACCGCGCAGCGAGTGAAATTTAACGTTGAATCGTATATCATTTTCATTTTTGTTTCTTTAAAAAAACATGTCTGTCTTCTACATGCGAGGGAAGGAATCCGGATTCTACAAGATAATATTTCCTGGAATCCGGATTCTACAAATACATATTTCCTGGATTCTGGATTTCACAAGCAAATGTTTCCTTGATTTTAGAATCTTGATTACCTCCCACGGGGCGAATTATACTCTTAAAACAATCTAAACCGGTTTTTTTTTTATGTTTAATCAACCACTAACGGTTGATCCTAATAAAACGTGTCTTAAACTTATTCTTGTTGCATTCATTAAACGTTTTAGATCTTGATGAGTGTATCAATGGAAAAGATAACTGCCATAAGAATGCGTTGTGCACAAACACACTGGGCTCGTTTGGATGTCGCTGCCAGCGAGGCTACATAGGAGATGGAAAGACTTGTACAGGTATCGTTAGAATTTAACAACCAAAGGAGGGGGTGGGAGAGGGGGAACGACAGCAAGGTTTTGGTTAAAGATTTGGAAACGCAGATATGTTGTTGTTTATTACATAGATATGAGTGTTTTACAGATTAAGTGAAATTACCCTACCACAGCAGGAATGTGTGGCATAAAACATTTTTATGATACAACCGAGACAGTTTTTGCACGGATATAATTAAACAGATAATTCAGGCTTTACGGTATTTTATTGACATGCTGTGGTGTCAGGAAAATAGGAAAGAATCATGAATGAATATGAAATCAAGACACACACGAAAACAATGAATATTATGTATTTTAATATCTTGAATCTCTGTTTTGAAAGGTCGGCTGGTCCTCGGTAAGTCGTTGGTGTGCCGATTAATGCCGAGTTGATTTCGAATAACTTCTGAATCACCGCCCACGCATACACCCAACCACCTGCACGATAGCATTGTGCCGTGGGCTCTTCGAGCCACAAGGCACAAAAATGAATAAACGTATGTTTGTGCCACCGTGCATGTAATTTCCTCTATATATGTTGCTGAAACATAAAATTCAAGCTACACTCTTTTTTATAAACTACTATTTTTATAAAAATGTCAGCTAAAATTTGAAAACATGTTAAGAACTCATCCATGGCTGAGGAATGGCTATAAACTTCATTTTTTACGTTATAACTGGACAAAATCATTTATGATTAATGTATCAAATAGTTGTTACAGCTACATTGTTTTCAATCGGAGTATAATACATGAAAAATTTACGAGAACAGTTTGCAGATATCGTTATTTCCTCTTTTTACGTACCATTTCTAACTAAGCCTAGTTGTTCAAAGGTTGGTTAGCACTAGCCCAGGGTTAAATATTTAATCCACCAGGGTTTTGTTTGTAACCTTACATAGACGGACTTGAGCTTCAGTTGTGGGATTAACAAGTTGTTTACTTGGAAAATCCAAATATAATTATTTAGATTGCTCACCTTTTTTGGAGAAGAAATTCCTCCTTAAATTTTTGCTAACCAGCTTTTGAACAACCGTACTGTACAGTATATCAAATATTAACGATCTTATCATTTTAGATATGTGTACAACAACTACAGGAACACAATAATGACATTTGAGGCTAAATTTAACAAAATATGTCAGAACATTTAGTCTCGGCCTTATCTACGATCTTTTAAACCAAAAATGAAAGTAGTTATTGTTCGTCAGCAAAATGATCAAGTTGTGTGCAATTATATAACTTGTTTCGGATCCATTAAAATAAAAAAAAAGATATTTATCAGGATTTTTTCTGCTTTACAAACACAGTTATATTTTTTTACTATATAATTGTCGGTTCGTTTATTCCAAGTTTCTTACTTATAATAAAATTATGTATGAGGTTGCTTCATATGCTTTTTACAGCTGCAGGACTACAATGCACACCAAGGTGCAGTGAAAATGCTATCTGTAGAAACGTAACTGGTGCCAACGAGTGTGAATGCAATAGTGGTTATGATGGTGATGGGATCACGTGCTCAGGTACTAATATCAGACATGTTACACTAACCAATAACATTCGTTAGTTTCCTAGCATATAAATATGCCATGCAGTGACACCAAGTCCTGTTAAAGTTGAAATAGCTTTCCATACTGACGCTAGGATATGCATTTTTTTGTTAATAAAAAGTCTTGTATAATCTAAGATTAGAAGAGTAAAAGATTTTGTCAAAGATTTAAAAGGGCCTTAATCTGTCTTTTTAAAAAAGGAAAAGGCGATTCCTAATCAGAAAGAAAAACTAAGTACTGAATGTAACAAAAATATTAGAAATAATGATATCACCAGGCCTGGAAACTAGTGGCACTAGTGTGGATCCTCCCCGGCCTGGAAACTATTTGCACTAATGTGGTTTTCCAACGATGCAGTTAAGTTGATATATTTTCGAAGGTTAGCAGTTTCTTGACAGAAGGTACTATTAAAATTTTATAGGAAACATTTTTCTGGAAAGTTAAGTATTCAGAAGTCGATTTACAAGACTGATGTATATTTAATTTGTATAACTCATTTTTTAGCAATGGAACTTAATTTGTACAAAGTAATCATATTGTGACGCCATATTATTGTGAGATTGTTATTTTCTGAGAACTTTTTTTTGTAGAAATTTTGGCACTAGTTCATCGCACATGCCGTTGTTGATAGTGATCAAATAAAAAAATTATCTTAACCAGCTACTTTTTTGTAAAGTTATATTACTTATAGTACTTAGGCTTGTTTTAAGTAATAGCTAGACACATTCGTTTTTTTCCATTATAAGTTGCTTTAATTAAAACAAGTTTGTAAAAAGGTAGAACGAGTAAAGATTTTCAACCCAATAATCATTTTGTGATATCTTGTATGATGTCGAAATATTCACTTATATGTATCTCTTAACATTATGTTGACAAATTCAATCGTTTGCCATATTGATTTCCTTTCCATCTATACCCCCAGGTAAACACCGATCTAAAAACATCCAGTTTTTAGCTAGGCTTAACCTAAATATGAAACTAAAATTCAATTCATTCAGTACTCACACTATACAATTGTATTCTTCAAGCTATAAGAAATTCAGGGCCCGAAATTAAAGTGCCTATCTCATTAAAATGCGTTTTACTGATTCGGATAGAGCAAAAAAAGTTGTTTAAGAAGTTCTTTTATCGATTTTGCTATAAACTCTTAGTTTTGGAGATATAGCCGCTCAAACATCCAAATGTTTAGCTTTTTGAAAAAAACAGTCGAGCGCCCTGATTACTAGCAAAGGGCATAGGAACTTGAAACTCATCACCATAAAATACTACACAAATGTATAAGATTTTGAGTTTATCTTTAAAGTTATGCCCACTAGGTGTATATGTAAAACAATACTTTTTTACGATGTTCGTCGAATTTCCATACATTTGTTTAGTAAATGCTGTGAACATGTTCCTAGTTCCCATTCCCCCCATAGGCGCGACTTTTTTTTTCGAAAATTGTCTCTTAAAGCCGTTATATCTTCAAAACTAAAAGTTTATAGCAAAATCGATAAAAGAACTTCTTAAACGAGAAAATTTTATGGTCGCATTTTTGCGACTGGTTGCAAAATTTTAGTCGCAAAATTTAAAAAGTTGAAAAGTAGTGGTAAGGTAGCAACTTCTGGCAGATGCTTTTTGTTTTAATTTATTAGTTGTCGGAATTGCGACCGCTATCAGTGAAATTTTAGTTGCAAAAGAAAAATTTAGTCGCAAATGCTACCGATTTTGAGTCCTGAGAATTCAGGTGTATTTGAATATAGGATCTGAATCTCTATGAATGTCAAAAACTCGCACTTTCTCTGTTACTTTAAAATCTTAGTTTAAAATGAATTAAGCTTGAAACATATTCCGCAGAAACCTTTGAATTTCCTTTTTCTTTCATAGTTTTACAAATAAAAGTTCTTGCATGTTATTTTTACAGACACAAACGAGTGCTTTACACGATCTCACCAATGCAGTGGTGATGCGTTATGTACCAACACCGAGGGTAGTTATGTGTGTAGATGTTTGAGAGGGTTTACTGGAGACGGCAGAACGTGTGTAGGTAAGTTCCAAAGTACTATAAAGACTCTGTTTCGAATGAGCTTTCTGAAATGTACTCAATGTGTCAAAGATTTAAGACCACGAACTAAAGCAACTTTTCCGCGATTATTTCCTGTTTCATTGAAAAGTGAAGATCGTACAAACAATGGGGGCGTAGCCCGTTTATATAGAGTCAGTCCATTTCTCCAAAATTGCTTTCAAGTTATTTTTGTGTCAATTTTCAAACGCCGAAAATTGAATATTATGTCAGGAAATGTTTGAAATAGTAAATAATGGGAAAGAAACTTTCAAGATGTAAGAAAGTTACTAATACTTACCTAATCCTAGGAGCAATAACTGTATTAAAAAAAAAATCATGAAAAGTCAGTTTTTGTTTTAAACGTTTCAAATGATGCAAGAGGACCCACGGACAAATTATTCAAAATGACTTGTAAAAAAAACAACAAACATAAGTAAGTGTTAATTATTAACTCTAGTTGATATGTAACTCATTCTGGGAACAATCTGTCCTCTCCATATAGCTAGCAAAGAACAATAATTCCAACTCCAGTTTGCCAGCTAGGACTTCGTCAAACGTTGACTTCCCAGCCACTTGGTTTTTTGTTGACTTCGCAAACTTCCAGTAAGAAGCATAAAAATTCGTTGACACTATCCAGAAAAATGAAATTATACAAGTGCATGCCACCAAGAGATAAAGGGCTGTCGAGCGGTTATTTTGTGTGATCGGGCTCCGGTAAAGCTTAATTAGCCGGGATTTTAAACCGACAATCTTCGTCTACGTAGATTGTTAGTTATAAGCGCATGAGAATCATTTACCAGGTTTTCCAATATATAATAGGACAGTACAAACTCATGTTTGTAATCTCCAACAGCGTTTAAACGATGTAAGTATTAAATGTTTTTTTTTGTCCCAAACTTTTTTTAACGATGTTCTATGATTTGTATTCTCTTTAAGATCTTAACGAGTGTGAAATAGACCCCAACATATGCCAAGGCAAAGCCATCGAAGTAGAGGTACCCATAAAGCTTCGCGGAAGACGAAGACGGTTTTTGCTGCAGCCACAGTGTGTAAATACCATAGGTTCTTATTCGTGTGCACTCCCTGACTGTCCCAGAGGATACATGAGAAATAACAGCAACTGTGTTGGTAAGGTTATTAATTCGACGCTTAACTTAGCAGAATTTAAATAAGATTTGAAGAAGTTTAAAGAGACAAGGGCAGTGTTTCGATACAGTATAAGGGAATCTTATGTGTCGTTTTAAACATGGAAACTATAAAATCCTGCTTTCAACGTTTTTTCTCTGGTGCAGTATACTTTTATCTAGTAATCAACAAACCGTATGTCGTGAAATTTGGTGGATATTCTTTCAATGCTTTCTCCAAAACAATGTAGACTTAAAATACTTCAAAAGAGTCAGACGCAAAATCGAGGTTTTCAACAAATGGTTAAGAATCCAACACGGGTTGCCGGAAACGTTTTGAACCGACCACCGTAATTGCTCCCTATTGAGCATGTATTAAGTACATTAAACGCCCGCGTATGGACAGGTTCTTGTATCCACCAACAACAATTTATTTCCACTTAGCTTGACTTAGATTGATAGATACAAGAAAAAGTAACAGTGATATAGAGGACGAAATTTGGGAAGTTGAATGGTGGATGGACACCTGAATTAACTTTAAGAGCTAATCTAGTCAGGTACCCATTATAATGGGAGGTGATTGTAAAACTAGTCAGGAAAGTACAACTAGTAAATGATTATAATTATTGTGGCAAAACTCAGACACATTCGCTCAACACAATAACAATGAATAGAATATAAGAAAAAAGACTGACGAAAAAAACAAGAATTTACTGAAAATAAAATAAAAGTTTATCAAACTTATCATGCTTTAAATTTAGTTAATGTCAGTGAACACTATTATAACTGAATAAGATATCGGCTTTAAGTTCTTAAAGTGAATCGAGGCTACTAAGATTTTGAAATACCATTTCAAAGAAATAATGTTATACAAAGAAAATTTTGGAAAAACTTTACGACCCGAGTACAAAGGAATCAACAACTCAACAACAGCAACTTGACTGATAATAACCTAACTTAAAATTTTAGCCTGAATAGGCTTTTAAAACCTAGACTGCAAAACAGTCTCTTCCTTCGCCTGGAGATCTAGAATCCGAGCGCGTTCATCATATGGGAAACTGGGAAGAGGAAATAAACGCGCGGACGAGAGCAAAAAGGAATGGGGCGAGGGGCTTCAGCCTCGTGTAACATCAGCTTTAGGCAGTGGCAATACATTTGGCAGCCGGACATTTTCTTCAAATTACTTATTATCTGTCAGTCATTTTTTCACAAAATATCTCCTTTAAACTAGCCCTTTCTCAATTGAAAATGTTTAGAGTTTATTTAGATAGCCCAAGCGCTTCCGCTTGCCTGTCGAAACATTTTGACTGAGAAACACAAACAGAGTTCAGAAAACCATTTCACTGTAACAACTTGGTTCACACGCAATGATAAAGTTGGTGGATGGTACGATCACATTCATATTCCTTGATTGAAATTTTACAGTGCGGACACTTGAATCTATGGTTTTATTTTCACTTGATTTGCAGTTATTTTTTACATTTTTTTCATAACTAACCAGCGTGAACCGTTGTGTGAAATCAGTGTGCCACTTTGAAAATGCAGGCGTGGAAAAAAGGCATAAAATAAAATGCGGCTGTGAGTAAAAATAAAGTGAAAATAAGGCCATAGCGTTCACGGTTCAAGCATAAGCACTGTCAAGAAAGCCCTTTATAAAATTTTATTGTTTAGACAACTGTAGCTGGTAAATCACAAGCATTTCAAAAATTATCAAACAACCCTTTATAACCTTAATTGTTCCGAGCGTTTGCGGATAGATTTATAAGAGGACACACTAATATTTGTTAGCTTTGTTATGTCTTCGGGAGAGATCATGGCTTACCTAAGATACTTTTGCCTACTGGATAACTTGATATTCTCACTTTTTTACAAGATGTTCGTTACCGTCTTTATTCTATATTTAATAGGCGCTCCTCCACTTTCGAAAGAGCATTAATATTTATACTCTAATATAAGCGCCAGTGTGAAAAATGTTTATTTTCTTGTGACCCTTAATACTAGAGTATTTTCTTCTTAAAAAAAAAAGTTTGTATGTTTCGGGAAACGGCGTGTCTGAAGTGACAGGCAAACATTTTGAGTAGATCTTTGCTTGCTGAAAGTAACTTAAAGTGTAAATAAATACCTTAAAAGTATTGGTGTTTTTCGTCACGTAAGACAGGAGAAAGGAGAAAAATTAAAATTACGGGGCACTTTAACGCTCTTGAAAATAAAATAAATTCCCGGTTTCTCATCAGCGCCCGCATTGCAGAAAAGCCGCCGCGTCAATTTTTTTTTTTTTTTTTTTTCACAAATAATACTAAGAGAAAATTACAATTTTCGACATTGGTTTGATGAAATCTTTTCCGGTAGAGAATGTTCATATGGATATAAAGTAAATATCAATAAAGAGTTGCTGTTTTTTAATTTGCAATGGTATTTCACTCTCCCACTCATGCTTGTTACTGTAACTGGTAAATTTCCTCAAACAAAAAATAAAAAAAGCCGCATGCCTCATTTTCTTTTGAGAAAGTTTCTGATGAGAAACCGGGAATTTATTTTATTCGGCCTAAGGGTTGGCCAATTTGCTCAGCTAAACGCAACGCGACAAAGATTAACTTTGTGTTTTTGGCAGTGTTCCATAGCTACAACGAAATTTGAAAAACCTTTTTTGTGGAAAAAAAAACTATTGCCTCATAATCGAGATTTCGTTACATTATTTCGACTTCTTGGACTGCTACAGTAATTGTCCGAACTCTTTGCCTTCCGGCTGTCCGGGATGAAGTTTCGAAACAACCTAATGCACCGGTCAATGTGACCCCCCTTTCCATCTCCGGGCATTAGACGGGGATTAAGCATACAATTTGTGCCCTGCTGAGCCGGGCCTTAGACGTGTTTAGATATTGCGAAATTTTGGCGGGGGATAGGGCAGGGGTTAGACAGTTCTGACAAAATACCGCACCGGAATCGCGAACATATATGTAGTAGCCTTTCTTTTTTCCTTCCTGGCATACAAATACTTTACGATAGTTTGCTTTTTGATTTACATGATGCCATTGTACAAGTCATGGAGGATGACAAGAACATTTTCAAAAAGTAATTGCAGCAGTCACTGAAGTCTTACCACAGGCAGACCGAACCTATATGTGTGATATGTGTTCGTGGTTTTAAAATAATCATTTGAAACGAACAGAATCTATAAACAGGCTTATGAATAAAGCTCTGCAACTGATTGCATACCATCTAAATTACTTATCAGTATGAATATCTCAATAAAGATAACTTAAACGTTAATAATTGACTCTTGCGTGGTGTTTTTCCGCCTTCATGGGGCGTTCCAAGCATCTTTTTACAAAATTAGTTTTGAACAGTGATCGTTTGTTGTAGGAGGTGAGTGGTTTCACCTAATAAAAGAGTGAGCAAAAAGGGCAGGAGATCCAGTTAAACAAATTATGAGAAAATGTGATTTGCAGTCGAAGGCAGCAAAAAGCAAAGCATTTTTAAAAATTAAATTTTTAGAATTTACATTGTCATTTCAACCTCAGATTGTTCTTAACTTGTTTATATATTTAGGCGATTGTTATTATTGAGTTTGTTCTTTAAAAAAAAGTGTAAATATAGATTAGGTGTCGAAACACCTCCCCGGCCGTACTAATTCAGTTACTTACTTACTTAAATTAACCTCTTCACTCCTACCGCAGCATAGGGCCTTCAATAACATATTTAAATTTACTTTTTGTTCAACAAAAAACCACTGCTCTTACCCTTTAGAAATGCCGTGTTCGTCGCAAATTATTTTCGCATCTCGTACAGCTCCATACCTCTTGAAAAATTCTAACAGCTCATCTCCAGTCGTCTGCGAAAGAAGCAAAACCGAATTCTCACGCCGTTATGGACAAGGCCTCGAGCGCGCCTGTATGATAAAGCGCACCCTGAAAGATTGTTCAATAAGCTGATAGCCAAGTAACTTGCAATTGCTTTCAATATATCAATTAGGGAAAACATGAAACAAAATTGCAAAGCACAATATCAATATCAAATATACAAAATAAACCGAATGCCTTAATTTTAAGCTGTATTTACAAATACGATAAAAGGATCGATCAAGAAAAATAATGTAATTTTTAAGTAGGACGCCTTAACGAACATGTTACTGCAATTTCTATTGCATCTTCAGCAAATGCAAAGCTTAAGCACATTTGCACTTCTATTGTTTATTAAACATAAACATTGGAAATATCTAAACTGTGAACAGCACAGAATATGAGTCATGACAGAATTCTCGCGGCTCAGTGGGTTTATACATTTTTCTCCACACTTATTTTACTACACAAAGATCAGGGCTCCCTGATAATCTAGTTCGATCGACACAGTAAACCGGGTCAAGGGAAGACTTTTTAATTGTGGCTGTATTCGGTTCATCCTGTGGTATTTCGCGTCTAATCATATAGCCAAAAGTTAGCTTCTTTTATCGGCAGGCGTCTAATCTTGACCTATATTCCCTACAGCGACGTTTTTTGAGAGTTCGCAAAAGGATGTGACCTTACGTTAATCAGTGCGCTGTTACTAAAGCAATGCTTTTTATCTAACCTCTCCAAAAGAAATACTTACATTGAAGGAAATTCCTCCAACAAAAATTCTATTTGGTATTTTAATGTGCGTGTTACTATTATAAGCTCCTGGGAGATAAGCCTGCATAGAAAAACAAATATATTGTTCTAAAACAGATATAGAAGATAAACTAAATTATACCTACTATTGATGCAACAAGGCCTAAACTACCAAAATAAAATAACAGGGGCTGAATAACATTGGAAAAAGTTGAAAAATAGACTGAAAGTAGACTTACCATTTAGGTTCTTCGTTGGAGACAACTCAAAGAAAAAGTAAACAGAAATGGCTGATGTCAAGAATACTGCTCGGTTGTAGAATCGAACTCTTATATGATTGGTTAGTTATTTCGCTTTTCAAAGATCAAAAGCGCCCGCTTTCTTGGAAAATAAAACTATGCAAACAATGTCAAGAACAGTCAAAAATGGCAAAGCCGAATAAAACAAAATATTGTAGGATTTCCCTTTCTGCATTTCTCTTTTTGTGGAGTATGGTGTAAAAAAACTACTTAGCTTTTTTTTAAAAAATAGAAGAATGACCCAGTTACAAAAATGCATCCAGTTTTCATGACGCGATGCTAGACAGAACACGCGTGCAGATTAGGCTTTTCTCGATTATGCTAGTAAAACTAGCATAATATGCAACTAGCATTGATCGTTTTATGTCTAATTTATGCTCGAATTATTCCGGTTTTTAAAAATTATGCTAGTTTTTTAAAAAATTATGCTAGTGAAAAATACGCTACAAAGTTTAAAAATCAACGTCCTTATTTAGAGAAAGCAAATTTGTAAGTTTTGAATCGACACGTCTTTGCCCCTGAATAATTGTAATTTAACTTAACACAACATATAGTTTATTCTTATGGTTCAGTCATCGCTCGCAAAATTAGTTGTCTGATTATCTACAGTTTGTTCTCTCAGTTAACAGTGATAAACAATAACGCTTTTTTGACAAAACCACTTCTTTACAAGCATTACAAAAGATAGTATTGCCTCTAACACACAAATGCTGATTTGGAAATTGGTTTATTCGATCTCGAAGGCAAATTTTCTTCACGTCAAAGGCTCCTCGGCCCTTGTATTTGTTCTTGTTCGTATCTGACCACCGCCCTCGAGCAATGTTCGCCGGTGCTGGACTGTTTGCACCACTATTATAACTATTCTCCTGTTGCCTTTCTTGCACGACCTGCAAGTTTATATTTTCCTGAGAGGCTGACGCCATTTTGTATTTTGAATAAGATCGGGAGTTGAGAAAATGTGGACAGCGTTGTGCAATTGTGCAAATGTTTGGATAAAGTTTTAAGTAAGTAAAAGGAAAAAAAACAAGAGATTGTTATGGCTTTAGTATTTTGTAATTCTGAAAACTTAGATAAATATGCAAATTATGCTAGCAGTGCTTTTTTCTCAAAAATGGCAAAAATTATGCTAGTTTTCCCAAATGATGCCAAAACATATGCTAGCATAATCGAGAAAAGCCTAGAAGGAACGCGGGTTCTGGGGACGAGATTAAAGGGGCAGTGCCCTTGGGCAGTGTCAAGGCTACGTGCATGGCTACGCATCATTGGTTCCCTTAGGGAAATGGCCAAACAGAAAGAAGGATTTGGCCCACTCAAACGAAGACCCCATTAATTTTGCGTCAGTTGATGTCTGAGGAACAGTTTTGACCCGGTTTGACTGTCGCTAGTTTGACAGGACAGTAAAAAAACAGGCCTTCGATTTTGTAGTTCTAGCCGGCCTTATCTACCACTGAACGAATTCGAAGACCCCATTGACTTCGCGTCAGTTGGTGTCTAAAAAACAGCTTTGACATGGTTTGATTGTCTCTGATTTGACAAAACAGTTAAAAAACAGGTGTTTGTTTTTGGGTCTTAGGTCTTAGGTCTTAGGTCTTCGTTTTGTAGATACCCCAAAGTAATTAAGGCAGCGTTTTTACGTAGCCAGCTATTTTTGTAAACGTATATTTTTTATCCATTTAGGCCAAGTGTTTACACATAAACACCGATCGCGAAAACAATGAATTTAGCTGGCTATTTTCGCGAAAATACCATCTCGGCGTTTACGTGTAAACGGTCAAAAACGATACATAAACGATGAGCGTTTTAATACGTGTAAACGCAGATATTTTTATCCGGATAAAAATATAGTCGTCTAAGTGTAAACGCTGCCTAAGACTGTTAACACAGAAATTTTAACACAATTATATTATATTTAATTTTCCCATTTTTAACCCTTTCACTCCCACTCGGTTATCAACACTCAATATCTCCTTACATATCACATACAAAATAAGACATTTGGTAATGAGAAAA